>PQWD01014655.1:0-87257 GCA_019425675.1 Leucinodes orbonalis | reverse complement strand
AACTGTGAATCGCTGACTAACCAAACTAGCGAGCGTAACTTAGCTGCCATCGCGTTAGCGCGTGATATACAATATTTGGTAGCTGACAACCGGTGCGAGATGTGATAACGCTAATAGCTAAGTTACAGGCATGGTAACGGATATTGGTTACGTTTCGCTATAGCGGACACATGACTATACAAAGCTTCAAGCTTGTGTTTCTCTCATCCTTCACTTTTTGTCGGCACAAAAATTTTTATAATACTTTGTGTCGGTTATCATTTATGAGATATTTAAGTTTAACTTCTAAAATTTATTTGTTTTCCTTTAATATAAACTGTAGAAGATAATATATATTAAAATGCATAAGTGGAAGCTTGAAGATGAAATAGTGCTAACATTAAAGTAGCGACAGTGAAAATTAACATGTGCAGAAACGACAATTAGTGAATTGTTTTAAATGTAATATTTTAAATTGTGTGACAATGATGGCTACGATGGTAGCGGGTGGTTCTGGCGACCCGCACACCCAAATGAATACTTACCGCAGCTATGTAACGATGCTGGCTGACCCGGGTGCTAAAGATGAGATCAAACTTAAAGCCGCCCAGGAGCTGAGTGAAAATTTTGAGGTAAATGCAACGTAATATTATGTATTTCCCTAATTTCGTTAAATTAAAGTTTTTGCATCATATATTTTTTTCACTAAAGACGGGTATTTCGAGAATTATTGTATACACCGAAATAATTTACTAATTATTTCTTGACTCTGAATCTATTCAAACTAGTTGTGATTTCGTTTTCTAGGTAATATTAAGTTCCCCTCAATATCCCCAATTTCTTGACCATTCTTTGAAGATCTTTCTCAAGATCTTGCAAGAGGGTGAGCCACACTTCATAGCAGAATATAATATTCAACAAGTAAGGAAATTGATATTAGAAATGATACATCGACTTCCAATCAGTGAGACACTAAGGCCATATGTAAAGAGCATACTGATACTAATGCTGAAATTGATGGAAATAGAAAATGAAGAAAATGTGCTTGTGTGCCTCAAGATATTCATGGAGCTTCATAAGCAGTATCGCCCACCATATAGCACAGAGGTTGATGTAAGTATTGTTTATAACATAATAAATTAAATAAGTTCCAACATCTAAGGTACTTACTGTGTGATAATAATATCCAGAGTTAGGACACTCATAAGAGAACAAGAGTAACCAACATAGGTCACAATTAGCAGGTTGAATTAGTTGTGGGTAGGACACATAGTGCATAGAACCAATGGCTAATGGTGTAGAATATTTTAATAAGTTTCTGTATAATGTATGGTATTTATATTTTTAGATTCATAAGTTCCTCCAATGGGTAAAGGGTATTTATTCTGATCTTCCAAATCACTTACCAAAAATATTTGAACCTAAGCCCACAATTAGAGTCAAGGACTTGTCTGAAATCAATATTGACCAGCTGCTGCAAGAGACATACACCACCACACCAATCCATACGGAAAAAAAATTACTAGACGGAAGTGTTGTAACAGTAAGTTCTACATTTTAAGCAACTTTGTATTTATCCTATTTTTCTAAATAATTGATGAAAATTATTTCATTGTTAAATTAAAAATATAAGTGTTAAATAAAAGCAAATGTTTATTTTTCAGTACAATCTTATACCTAGATCAGTATTATCTCTGAAAGTGATTCAAGAACTGCCAATAATAGTGGTACTCATGTACCAACTTTATAAGCAAAATGTTCATCAAGAAGTGAGCAACTTTATTCCACTGATAATGGAAACCATAACACTGCAACCAGCAGCTACCCATAGGTGTTTATTTTACTAATACATATAATAAATAGGTTTTTTTAAATATATTTAATGACATAATAAACAAATTTCTAATAAACAAAATGTTTTAGACAATCTGCATCATTCAACAAAGAGGTGTTTGTGGATTTTATGGGAGCACAGATAAAGACATTGGCATTTTTAGCATACATTATTAGAATATACCAAGATACAATTGCTAATCATGCAAATCTTATGGTCAAAGGAATTATTGGTTTATTGACTCTGTGTCCACCAGAAGTGGCACATTTAAGAAAAGAATTGGTGATTGCTACTCGTCATATTTTAGCAACTGATTTGAGATTGAGTGAGTTCTCACTATGCATTCTTATAAAGAAGTGGTAACCTTGTAATAGTGTATTTATTTTGATTACTACATTGTTTTATTTCAGAATTTGTACCTTATATGGAACGCTTGTTTGATGAAGATGTCCTGTTAGGTGGTGGTTGGACAGTGCATGAATCATTGAGACCACTGGCATACTCCACATTAGCTGACTTAGTTCACCATGTGCGACAGCATTTGCCATTGACAGATCTTGCTATAGCTGCCCATTTGTTTTCTAAGAATGTTCACGATGAATCTCTTCCTACAAGGTATGTATAATAATATTTTTTTTAAGGATTCTTGTGGTGCCTTTTGGTATAACATTTACGTTTCGTAATTCAAAATTATTTCTAACCATCTTTTCCAAAGTAGACCAACCTATAATAGGCTCTGAGATATGAATGTGGTTTTGAGATTTCCTGCATACAATTTGTTTTTTTCATGTGATAGCTAGGTAGGCAAATGAGCAGATAGCTCATCTGATTTAAATTGACGCCGTCGCCCATGTACACTTTCAATACCAAAGTGCAAAGAAATGCGTTGTTAAACTGATAATGAAAATATACAATACTAATAAACAATGGCATGTTTCGATAGCATCCAGACAATGTCGTGTAAACTGCTGTTGAATCTTGTGGACTGCATTCGTCAACGCTCCGAGAGTGAGGGTGCGGCGGCTGGTGCGCAACCTCAAGGTCGGCAGCTTCTTATGCGCATCTTAGAGGTGTTTGTATTGAAGTTCAAGACTATATCGAAGCTTCAGCTACCAGCATTAATGGCTAAGTGGTAAGTAAATGAATTTTATATGCACAATTTCGATGTCATTTTGGTTAGGGACACTTTAGAATGGTGGTTGTATAACTCTGACCTTTTAATTCATACTTTTGGATTTGATAATTTTTATTTTCATTTCACTATTTAATTTAATTTGTCTCCCAGGAATAAAGCTCTAGAAAAACTGCTATCTGTTAAATATGGTGCAACAATTAATTAGTTATATTGTTTGGTCACTAATTGCTTTTAACAAACAAATAAGATTATTGCTTAATTAATGAGGGTGTGATTTGTAGAGAAAGAGAATATTTAGTTAATGTGTTATAAAGTTAATAAATACAAGAAAGTAGAATACTTCAAAAGTTTGCATATAGTTTTAATACTATGTTTCTCACAGCAAACAATCAACACCTGCTGCAAGCAGTGCAAACGGCGCCACTCCAAGTACGCCGACCACTCCAGCGCCCAGCACCCCCGCTGTCGAGGTTAAGGTCGAAGACGAGAAACCCACCCCGGACTTCCTCGACAGCATATGCAAACCAGAGGAAAAGTCTAAGATAGGCTTCCCCTCATCACAAATGAACAATCTGAATGTTGGCGACTACAGGACACTGGTGAAGACTTTGGTGTGTGGAGTAAAAACGATTACTTGGGGATGTGCATCATGTAAAGTAAGTGTGTCTTATATAACATATTTTCGGTATTTTAAACATCTTTTAATACAACATTGGTTATGTTCTAGTTAGTTATAGACTTATTCCCTCTTTACAACTTATTGCAGTCTGCTGCAAGCAGCCCCAATTCTGTGTCAGGTTTTCCATATATAGCCATATTATAAAGGCAGGTGTTGTGTCAGCTATTTAATAATATTGATCATGTGCTAAAATTTCTGATTAAAAGTTAAATAAGGTATAAACTATCTCAATAAATCATAAACAGTACATTTATTTTGAAAGGAAAATTCAAAATGTTCCCTTCGTAAATTGTGCTCTATCTCGTTTGCCTTACCACTTGTTTTGGTACAGCAAACGAGCACGAACGCAGAGGGTGCGGCTACGAGCACGATAGCCGGGCAGAAGCAGTTCAGCGCGCGCGAGACGCTGGTGTTCATACGGCTGGTGCGGTGGGGGCTGCAGTCGTTGGACATATACACGTTGTCGGCGCCGCGCGCGCCTGCCACGCCGCCCGCCCAGCCGCACGTGCGCTCCAAGGAGGAGAAGGAGGTCTTGGAGCATTTCAGCGGGGTGGTTAGTACTACTTAATGTTGCATACGATCCATTTGGTGTTGGAGCATTGCAGCGGGGTGGTCAGCATTCATAGTGTGGTCGGCTTACACTAGGGACAGTCGGGGTGAGAGTTCAAGGCCACAATTTTTCCCTGCATATTACTGGTGGCTTGCCCAATGACTTTCAATATTGACCAATCCCAAACAGTAATTCGGCTTCCAGACTGTAAAGCACCTGAGTTGGTTTGATGTGTAGGAAGGTCACTAGAACCTGGTTACAGCAGGATGCTCCATATGCTAGTGAAGTTGGCTTCAAGTAACGTTAAAGTAAAGTCTCAACAAGTAGGTGACCTGACCACAAAATAAATCCAGTCCAAGACAGTTAATATTGATTTGGAGACTTTAGATGTGCCATTTAAGGGGAAGTTTGCCTCAAAGATTTATTGCTAAAATGTACCTACTGTGGATGATTTTCGTCGAGTTAAAATCAAAAATTAAATTCTATTTCAGTTTTCCATGATGAATCCACAAACGTTTCAAGAAATTTTCACCGCGACAATCTCCCATATGGTGGAGAGAATCAATAAGAATATGACATTACAAATCATTGCGAATACATTTTTGTCGAACCCGGCAACATCGCCTATTTTGCTACAGTATTAGTAGAATATCTATTAAACGAATGGAGGAGATGGGTACTAACGTGGAGCGATCGAATCTATATCTGAGACTGTTTAAGTTAGTGTTTGGATCAGTTAGCTTGTTTCCCACTGAAAACGAACAGATGTTACGACCACATTTACACAGCATTGTCAATAAGGCCATGGATTACGCCATGACTGCCAAGGAACCATACAACTATTTCCTACTTTTGAGAGCTCTATTCCGCTCGATAGGCGGTGGGAGCCATGATTTGCTGTATCAAGAATTTTTGCCATTGCTTCCTAATCTCCTAGAGGGATTGAACCGACTTCAGAGTGGTCTTCATAAACAACACATGAAAGATCTATTTGTTGAACTGTGTTTGACAGTGCCCGTTAGACTAAGCAGTTTATTACCTTATTTACCTATGCTGATGGATCCACTAGTTTCAGCATTGAATGGGTCTCACACTTTAATATCTCAAGGGTTGCGAACACTAGAACTCTGTGTGGATAACTTGCAGCCGGACTTTTTATATGAACACATTCAGCCTGTCAGAGCTGATCTCATGCAAGCACTATGGAGAACTTTGCAGAACAATGAAGTTGCTAGGATCGCATTCAGAGTTCTAGGGAAGTTTGGCGGTGGTAATCGTAAAATGATGATCGAACCACAAAGTTTAGAGTATCGCGAGACGGATGCGCCACCGCCGGCCGTGCAGGCCTATTTCCAAGATCAACCGAAACCAATAGATTTCGAAGTAGATAAAGTTATAGACACGGCCTTTTCTGCGCTAAAGTCGAGCACAACAGATCCTTTTTACAGACGTCAGTGTTGGGAAGTGCTCAGATGCTACCTCGCTGCGTCGCTTAATCTAGACGACGACAGACCAACACTGCTGAAGCTTTTCAATCACCCGAGTTTCGTTGAAGGCAAGATTCATGTACAAAATGGACCATACTATAAATGTGCAAATAATATTGTGAGAAATACGCATCGCACAGCTTTGACTGGAATGTTTGTGGCTGCTGCCATCAAAGAATTACGTCATCATGTTCTGCCGACAATGGTATCTTTAGTGCGTCACTACACGATGGTAGCGATAGCTCAAGAGGCCGGACCTTTTGCGGGAACCGGTGGGCCTAAGGAAGGTCTTGATGCCTTGGTGCTTGTTGATGCAATCGCTGTGGTGATGGGGCATGAAGAGAAAGAGTTATGCAAACCAGGGCATTTGGCTCTGGTCCTCATGATCGAGACCGCGGCCACAGTGCTAGGCAGCAAGGAGCGCGCGTGTCGCCTCCCTCTTATGGAGTACTTAGCAGAACGTATGTCAGCATTGTGTTATGAACGCGCTTGGTATGCTAAGCTGGGCGGATGTATCGCCGTCAAGTTTATGGTCGAGAAAATGGCACCCGAATGGGTGTACAAGCATATATTCACGTTTTTGAAAGCAGTCTTATTCGTTATGATGGACTTGACCGGAGAAGTGTCCTCTGGTGCGATCGATATGGCTACAGTAAATCTAGAGCGGTTGGTCCGCGTTTGCGTGACAGGACCCGCAATACAATCCTCGGATACTTCAGATGGCGATGTGGCCGTAGCGAAGGCCCGTGCATTGCATGACGTGCTCCAAGAGCTTGTTCTACAAGTAACAAGCCCTCACTTGCTTGTGAGACAACAGGTAAATATCCCACTACTTAATTTACTATATATTTAATAGGATTTTCTTTGGCGTACTCTTACTACGTGCTAATTACTGTTTTCAGGCAATGAAATCCTTAGAATTAATAGCCGAGTTACAAAATAAAACAGTAACAGAAGTGATGGATCCACATAGAGAAGTATTGGCGGATATTATTCCACCTAAAAAGCACTTACTACGTCATCAACCTGCAAATGCACAAATGGGACTAATGGATGGAACTACATTCTGTACTACTTTGAAACCAAGACTGTTTACGATAGGTATAAGCATGTTGTATTTTTTTTATGATTACGGACTTATCGTGAAATCATTTTTGTATTAATAATATTAATTTTGTGTTATAGATTTAAATATCAATGAGCACAAAGTATTTTTCCGTGAATTGCTCTCGTTGTGTGAGGCCGAGGATGCGATGTTGGGCAAGCTGCCGTGCTATAAGGGCGTTAACTTAGTACCGCTTCGAGCGTCGGCTCTTAAAGCACTGGCAGCCTGTCACTATATACAGGAGAAGCACTGCAGGGAAAAAATATTCCAAGTGCTATACAAATCCCTTGAAAAGAATGATCAAGAGTTACAGCAAGTAAGTTTAGACGCTTAAGTGACTTATTTGGTTATTACTCTGTCACATCAAATGCTTATATTTATCATTTAATATTGTTCACAGGCCGGTTTTGAATGCATGCAAAAGTTCTTATCAGGTTTCCAAATAGACATGGAAATGGTACACCCAGTGATGAGACCATTGCTGCTAACGCTTGGCGATCATCGCAACCTGAGCGTGAACGGTGCCAAGCGGCTTTCGTACTTAACTCAATTGTTTCCATCGACTTTTAGCGAAAAGTTGTGTGAGCAGTTGCTGCAGTTGCTTAAAAAATTACTTGATTACTCGATACAAACTAATAGAGGTATGTTTAGATGTATATTATTATCTTTTATTTTGTTTATTATTATTACATAAAGATTTTACTGCTGAACGAAGGCTTCCCCTATAGATTTCCACGTGAACCGATCCCTAGCAGTTTACATGTACCTGCTACCCGCCACCTTAACCAGGTCATCCGTCCATCTGCTTGGAGGTCAGCCTACGCTTCGTTTCCCGTTACTTTACCTTTCCATCCTATCGGTCATTTTATTGCTAGTAATTAGTTAGACATACTGAACTAGAAAAAAATTAAAGTTAAGTTATTATTTAGTAACGTAAGCAAATTCGTCATTCTTTGCCCCGGAAGCAAAGTAACTAGCAATAATTTTAAACAGTTGGTAATTTTATATAATATTGAATTCCACAGGTGGTAACTTCCTTCAAAGTGTATCGAAGAATATGGAAAATGAGCAGAAGATTATTATCCTGATAGGCATATTCCACCAGATACCAGCGGCGTCGCCGCGCTTCATCGACGTACTGTGTCGCTTGATATTCCACACTGAAAAATCACTAATGATTGAAGCCGGTTCGCCGTTTAGGGAACCACTCGTGAAATTCCTTTTGAGGTATGTTAAAAGTTACAATTAACATTTTTATCTGAATCTGATATTTGAAGAAAAAGTGTCTTTGATAATGTTTTTTATAAAAAAAAAGAAAAATAAGTGAAATTAAATATGCTTATTCCAGTGTCATTCCCATTCATAATTATTATTTAAAATCAAAATGTCTATTGAGGTTGTTTTTTTAACATTGTGAGTTGTTTACTTTCTATGCTTTTGTGTTGTTTGGTACCTTAGGTTACTATTGTAGGTATTATAATATGGAATCAATCGAGTGCTAAAACTCAGTTTATGTTCAGCAGTTACTTCAAAGATCTAAAATTAAAACCAACTCTTAATCATTGTTTTTTTTATAGTATTGAGTTTTCTTGGGTGCTTCTTTATCAGCAGACTAAAACCACTGAAGGGCTTTTTTCTTCTCTAAATTCGTATTTGTTTTCGTTAAATAATTGTACTGTTTGACATATTCCGTATTTTTAAATGTTCATATAAGCTTTTTGTAAGCCTTAAGTGAATAAATGGATTTGGACTTGACTCAAAATCGGCCATCTGCTGAAACACGTTTATATGCAGCCAAGCATTTCAAAGGAATCTTCTAAGGGCTAAAAAGTAACCATTAAATAATATTCCCAGGTATCCAAAGGAGACATTGGACCTGATCCTCAGCGACAACAACATAAAGGACCAACAGTGGAACCGTTTCCTTGTGTACCTGGTGAAACATGCCGAGGCGGGTGCGGCGTACCGGGAGGCGTTGCAGACGGCGAAGAAGCCGCGCCTCATGCAACTGTTGGCGGCGGCGCCCGCCCTGCCTCACGCCGACCGCGCCGAGATGCAGTTCCAGGCCATACGGGTCATATCTCTGCTGATCAAGTATGACGATCAGTGGCTGTCCACGCAACACGATCTAATTGAACTTATCAAGCGGATTTGGTGCAGTGATCAGTATCATGTGAGTTGCTTTGGTTTTATAGATTTTGTATATGTTGTGTATTGATACCATTTAAAGGAATATTCTACAAAACTGGTAAATTGTATGCAGCACGTTATACTATTAAGATTTGTGAGAGATTCTTCTTCTTATCAGTCTATCGCAGTCCACTGCTGCACATAAAGTTTCCTGATTTAGCGCCAGTTATCTCTGTCGTCTGCTAACCTCATCTAGCCCCCAAAAGTGACCTTTTTACCAATAATACTACTAACGAACTATAATGCCTTTGATGAGACCCTTTCTAAAAGTGAAATTGCTGAAAATAAGTGAATTTTGAGGTTTATGATAATCTGATGGTTTTCAATGTGACCATGTTTTAGGGGTGTCACTTACTTTACCGATTCATGATAACTGCATTATTTTAACTTTCTATGTTACTCTTGCGATAATTTCTATTGGTATCAATTTCTTTTCAGGAAATTCATAAGAAAGTTGAGAATGTTGATTGCACTCATTGGAAAGAGCCCAAATTGATTGTGAAGATATTATTACATTATTTCTGTCACCACCCATCCAACATCGACTTGTTATTCCAATTGCTGCGAGCATTGTGTGATAGGTTTATACCAGATTTCCAGGTAATCAATTTGTATAAATATTCTCATTTATCTTAAAATGTAGTAAGATGTTGTGAATTTGTATCTTATAATGTGGATCTGTTTTTAGTTTCTACGTGACTTCCTCGAAAATACGGTGGCTCAAAATTATACTGTGGAATGGAAACGTTTAGCGTTTTTCCGCTTTGTGGAGCACTTTTCTAGTGACGCCATGTCGCAGGATCTTAAGGCGAAGGTTTTACAAATGATTCTGATACCATGCTTTGCAGTCAGTTTCGAAAAGGGCCAAAAGATTGTCGGCGGTCCGCCGGCTCCGTATCAAGACAATCCTGATAACGTTGTGTCTGTATTTATTAATAATGTAAGTATTTTTAGTTAATTACTGTATACCTTTATACTGTGAAATAAGGTTTTGAAGCTTGACGTTGCAAAACTACATTGTTTCATGATTTATTAAGAATATAAGACATATCATCATCAGCTCATGAAACGTCCCCACCGAGGGGCACGAGCCTACCCGTATAGGGTGATTAGGCCTTAGTCGTCCACGCGGGCCCAGTGCCAGCCCACACAACCTTCGAAGAGATTCGCAAGCGTGCATGAAGGTTTCCTCACGATGTTTTCCTTCACCGTAAGAGCGTCGAATAACGTACATATATTTTCGAAAATTCGAAAATACATTGGTACGTGTCTGGATTTGAACCTCAGCCCTCCCGGTAGGAAGGCGGCAGTCCACACCACTGAGCCACCGACGCTCAGTGGTGTGGACAGACATAATCAAAAGTCTATTGTCAGACACCTGCTCTCCCTTATTTCTAAATCAAGGGGGCTATTTGATTTTCACAAGTTAAATTTCTGTTTGTACAATGTTCCACAATTTTGTCCTTTTTTTACGACCCCTGTTGTGTAATGGTTGAGAAATCTGTTACCCGAGGAGTACAACATTTGTTGAACATGTCTTTGTTATTGGGGTTGTTTCTATGTTTATTTTTACAAAAAAAATGTTTATAGTCCTTGAGTACACATAGTACAAGCTCCTTGTTTAGAATGGGCCAGATGTGTGAATGTCGGTAGATATTTATTATGTCCATTATGGTATATTAATTTATTAAGCACATTGCTCAATCTTCAACACTTCAGGTGATAGATCCAGAGAATCCGTTCGCGTGTTCGGACGCGGTACGGATATCGCTGCTGCAGTTTGCCTGCTTGTTTGCTGGAGCAGGCGTCGGCGCACATCCACGACGCGAACAACAAGAAGCAAGGCAACAAACTGCGGCGGCTCATGACGTTCGCGTGGCCATGTCTGCTCGGCAAAACTATGTTGATCCTGCTACAAGGTGAGCGAAGGATGCTGTTGATAATAATCTTCCTCAATGACTGATGAAGACCGATTCCAACTTGTCAACATACAATGTTTCCCGACCTTAATCACATCGCACTTTACTATGCAGTTTTTTTATATATAACAACTTTAACAAGAAATCTAATATTAAAGTATGCATTATACGAATTTATTTTGTTTCTTATATTGTTAGCGTTCAAGATTTATATCAGTGTGTTGGTTTCAGTATCACGGACACTTATTGCTCAGTCATATCATCGCAAATTTGCTATACACAAGCGGATCGTTTTACAAGGTTTGTTTATTTTACTTTACATCTTTCTTTTGCTCGGTATACCAACACTGGTACATGTTTTTTTGTTCTAATTTAGTCAATGTCATAGTAGCTAGACCGTATTCCGAAAGATGCTTCTATCAATAAGGTCTAGCTACTATGTATGTTTGATAATACTTTGGTTTATCTTTAAGTCTCTCTGTGCTTAGTATTCACGCTAAGCCGTTGTTCGCCTACTTGCTTTGGATGTAGTTGTTTACAAATACCAATCCGCTTTTGCCCGATCTCCCGCAATTAATGGGAAGTTCTGCAGTTGGACGCAATGTTTTGGTTGTTCAATTAATGACCCTTTAATCGTTGTTTCAGTGTTCCACAGTTTACTAAAGGCCCACGCGGTCGAAGCCGCTCCGTAGAGACAAGCGCTGGAGATTCTGACGCCAGCGATGCCTCAACGGATGGAGGACGGCAACACTATGCTCACGCACTGGACCAAGAAGATAATCGTGGAAGAT
The DNA here is from genome assembly GCA_019425675.1 of Leucinodes orbonalis. NCBI lineage: Eukaryota > Metazoa > Arthropoda > Insecta > Lepidoptera > Crambidae > Leucinodes > Leucinodes orbonalis. Next base: position 75,588 of record PQWD01014655.1, on the reverse strand, counting down.
GGTCATTCTGTACAGCAGCTCTTCCACATATTGCAGCTTGTAGTGAGGCATTACAAGGTAAATTTATTAATTTTTTTGCCCTTTAAATGTCGTTTTAACAAAACTGGAAGAATATATTTTAAAGTTAGAGTAATGAACGTACTCTTCTATACATAGGTCTTATATATGAGCTTTATTTTTTTTGTCATAAAACTGTGTGATCGTTTGGTCTAATTAATTTTATCGAATCCTCCTTCTTTATTTATCCACTAGGTAGTAGACTCTATACTGGGTTACTAGGTAGGTGCCACCGCAGTGCCAGATATCGTCTCGTAAAATAGGGAGTGTTGTTCACTTCTATGTTTTGAAATAAGGGCACTGTAACTAGTAAAATTACCGGGTATAAGGGACCTAACATCTGTCGTCTCGAGTGACGGGCGCAGGGCAGTGTTGACGAAAAATAATGACTACTTACTGTTATTAATTTCCTTTAACACTGCTTCTGTCACGGTCAGGCGTATCACTTACCGCCAGGTAAGTGAGCTGACCGTCCGTTCACTTATAACATAAGTAAATTATGTATTTAAACTTAAGAATCCTACGATTATTATGTTTGACATGTCAAATGCAGACTTTTTCTCTCCCATGATACGAAAAGTCAATTATGTAATATTAAATTAGGAATTGAAATTATACCTATGATTGCACCACTATTGCCTGTTTTATAGCACTGTATGTTTGATTGCCTGTTGTTAAAGCATTCGTGTATGGTCACCCATCAGGTTTACTACCCTGTACGGCACGCGTTAGTCGGCCACATGGTTGCGGCTATGCAACGACTGGGCTTCTCAGCTACAGCCTCGCTGGAACATCGGCGGCTCGCGGTCGACTTGGCCGAGGTCGCGCTCAAATGGGAGCTGCAGCGTATACGCGACCATTCGCACGACGACAACGTGGTATGCATACGGCATATGTTCTGCGATAGTTAATAGGTTTATAGCCATCTGCGCTCACCACATACTCTCCTTAACTTAGTAATTTGTTTTGGTGCAGTATTTTCTATAATTTCATTTTATCTAATTTATAATACATTGCTAGCTAGGTAAGTCCAGAACTTTTTCACCATATTGGTTAAAAAGTTCTGACTAATACTGCTTTATTTTATATTTATTGTTTTATAATGAACAGTAACATTATCATTACATATAAAAAAATTCGAGTGTCTGTTTGTAATATTGGAATAACAAATTTTTTTCTTCATGCATATGAATATATATACGGTATAATGCCAAAATATATATATATATTTTAAATTTGTGTCGGTCTTTCTGTTAGTTCCGGGTAATCTCTGAAACTACTTGATGAATTTGGACGATTTTTTTGGCAGATATCTAATGCAATAAGTAATACACAGGCCTCTTTTATTTTAGAATATACTTTTAATTTTAGAAATATAAAGCAATGTTTACGACGCGCCGCCGCGCGTCGCGTAACTTACGAAGCGAGTTTAGGTTATTTATACTGTGGGAGAATATCTTATAAGCGGTAACACGCGGGGAATTTAATTTAAAATATGACATATTGTTTGTATAAAGAGTGTGTCAGGTGGCGACGTCCCCCGGCGGCGGTATGAAGCGTCTATCAGCAGACGGGCGCGTCGGAGTCGAGGAGGCGCTGAAACGGCTGGCCAGTCCGCAGGCCAGCGCCGTGCGCCTCGACCCGACGCCGCCAACCGCTCGACCGACAGCACGTCGATGTCGTCGTCAATCTGTTGCTGCGGCTCGCTTGTCAGGTATACGGCCTATGCTTTTAGGTAAACTTGAATTTCTTCGACCATTTCATTTGTTATACATGTAATGCAATAATTTGTTTGTTGTCAGTATCGTAATTATATACTGTGTAATTTTATGTATAAATTTACAGTATGGTGCGAATAATACCATTAAATACTGGTTTGATTGAACCGTGTTGTTACTATTTATTATATACTATACATGCTATAAATGTATCATGGGTGTATAGAAAATTTGGACAGATTTTCATTGTTATTAATACATAAAATGTATCTCCGAGATGATAGCTACTGTTTATATCACTCTGACAAATAAGTTTTTGATATTTTTGGTATAATATTAATGTTTTAAATATAAATATTACTTGTTCATTTACTATGAAAAGTAATTGCCATTTTTTTTTGATGTCTTCGATTTGCTCGATGCGTTCTTTGAATCTAAACCCTCTTGATACTGAAATATAATAGGAATTATGAACGGTAATAATCTACAGAGTACCTATTACATTACTCACTATTTTGAATACCGAAACGAAATGTAGGTTTCAACTCCTCATTAAAGTTTTGAATTAAAGATAGCAGCTAACCTTGTCACTTGTGTGTACACAGTGAACGAAGGCACAGTGGGCGCGGCGGCAGTGGCGCGGGCGGCCGGCGCGCGGGCTCCCCGGGCGAGCAGCTGTCGGCGCTGCGTGCTGCTGCTCAAGGCCGCGCTCAAGCCCGACGTGTGGCGCACCTCTGCGAGCCCAAGCTCGCCTGGCTCACAGGTACGGCCCGTTACCCCGTCTCCCGGCGAGAGCTGTCGCGGCGCTGCGTGCTGCTGCTCAAGGCCGCTCAAGCCCGACGTGTGGCCGCACCTCTGCGAGCCCAAGCTCCTGGCTCGACAAGTACGGCCCCGTGTACCGTGTCTCCCGGCGAGCAGCTGTCGCGGCGCTGCGTGCTGCTGCTCAGCCGCGCTCAAGCCCGACGTGTGGCCGCACTCTCGAGCCCAAGCTCGCCTGGCTCGACAAGGTACGGCCCGTGTACCGGTCTCCCAGTCTGTCGCGGCGCTGCGTGCTGCTGCTCAAGGCCGCGCTCAAGCCCGACGTGCCGCACCTCTGCGACCAAGCTCGCCTGGCTCGACAAGGTACGCCCGTGTCCCCGTGTTCCCCTGTCTGTTCGCGGCGGGGCACATACACTACTGTTACACTTAGAAAGCGCTTGTGGTGACATCAGTCACGCAGACAAGATACATTATTCCCATTATAGCCAATGGGATGAATCAATTAAATCACAATTCACAGGTAAAGTAAGAGCAGTTAAATTATGCAATAATAAATAAATAATAATAATAAATAATAATAATACATTAATAATAAATAAATAAAAAATATATAACTCAAATAATAATAATGAGTAAATAAATAAATATAAAAATACATAAATAATAATAAATAAATAATTATAAAAAAAATAAATAAAATAAAAATAATTTATCCACGTGAAAAAACAATATAAAAGGTGTTCTCGAACAGTTATCTTAACCCAAAAACAGACACAGACACATGGAAAATCTATTGTGTTTTCTTTTAAGGCATAATGGCGGACAAAGGGTTAAGGTCATGCAGTTAATTAATTAATGGTGCGGTAAACGATGCTATCTTGTTAATGAGTTTAACATCACTTGCAGGTGTTTTCAACGGAGACAACGCGGCGGCGTGCGCCACCGTGTACCGCGCTGGGTTGCTCGCGTTTCTCCTTGGCGTGGTGCGACGCGAACAAGTGTTGGACCTTGAACCGCTACAGCGCGGCCTGCTGCCTGTGTTCATCATCCACGCGAAGATTGTTCGCTCACATATCTGCTGCCAAGCTGACGGGCTGTTCCCACTGAGCCCTCAGGGGCTGCACACGCTTCTAAGGTTTGTTTCTGATTACGTCAAAGGCAGAGTAGACGATTCAACTGTGTACCGCGCTGGAGTTACTCGCGTTCCTGCTAGGCTTGGTACGACGCAACAAAGTGTTGCAGCCTGAAGCGTGCAGTGCGGCCTGCTGCGTGCGTGTCATCGCTTAATGCAAATTGATGACTTACCACAACACGCCGAACAAAAAGGCATAAAAATAATATGGGACAGGCATGAGGAATTTACGCCTCCGGTGCAGTGTGCTTATATTCTTTTATACTAAAATGCGTTAATGTAATTTTGTATGTACAGTACGAGGAGCTAGAGAACTGTACGCTTGCGTGAGCAAGTACGCGTTCGAGGGCCTCGCCAGCTACGAGAAGTCGGCGGCGGAGGTGGTGCCGGCGCGTTGTTGGGGCCGCTGATGATGCTGAAGGCGTGCTGCGCGTCCAGCGCCTCGTACGTGGACGGCTGCTGTTGCCGCTGAGGTGTTGCAGCGGATGGCGAGGACCACGTGGCCCAGTCCGGACGCCGCCACCGCAGACCTCTTGGTAACATAATACCTACGCATGTAGTTACTATGCGTTAGGGGGCTTCGCTACCACAAGCCGCGGTGGTGTCGCGCTTTACTAGGACTGTTATTATGCTGAGGGCGTCTAGTGCCTCGTAGGTGGACCAGGTGCTTACTGCAAATACAAAAAACACTGTGAGGTCTCTAACTTGTTTTTGTCAAATGATAATTTTTATTTATTCTAACAATTTAGTTCACAGATTCTTGCCTTGACCTACTAAGCACGCGTTTCCGTCATGCAGTCGATACAAGAAAACGTTTATTGCACAGTCCTTGTGGACTTATAGAAAAACCACAGATGCCAAGTGCGTTGTAACATATGTGAAAACTAAGATTAATAATGAATTACTATAAATGGTCATATTTTTTCCAACCTAACAGACAGGACATTTATGGTATTAGACATTTATGCTGCTATTATAATTGCTAATTTGTTCATATTTAACAATTTTATGTACGTCCGATACTGTTTCATTTGAAACAAGCTATATTTTGACGTTTTATAATAATTTATCATTTTCAATCTAGAGTATTAAGAATAAGTAATGTGCATATTTATGGACTAAATCCACAGTGATGAAGCTATCACCGCATGGTCGAGGAGTGGGTGAAAAACCGCGCTAGTGCAGGCGGCTCTAGCTCGTCCGCGCAGCGCGCCCTCTCTCCGGGAAAGTCTATTCTCTCGTCAACTCATGCATAGTCGAGAAGAGGTTCCGGACGACTGGAGCTCAACGCTCACTTCCTGGATTATTATCAATTATGTGTACAGGTAAAGTTTTGGTCATCCTATCTGTTTGTTCATAGTTGAAAATATTGTGGTAACAAATATCGGGACTACGCAACGAAACAACTCACTAAGTGACTTAAATATATATTAAATAAAAAAACACGTCTGCCATAATAATATTCAATATTCTATAATAATATTCTTTTACATTTGATATTCTTATAAAGATGGTGCATATTATAAATACAGTAGAAACTCGATTATCCGGCCCTCAGTTATACGGATTCGCGATTATCCGGACTACCAACAACGACCAATATACGTAATACCTACAAGTCGAATTTATGCAAGCATGAACGTGTCAACTGGCATTAACTGCTCCTCATCGGAAAATCTAAGAAACCCAGATGTTTTAAAAATATCAGGGTGCCTTTAATTTATAAAAATCAAAAAAGCGCATGGATGAACTCTGAAATATTTATTGATTGGTATGACAACACTTTTATTCCTGAAGTAAAAAAAAGACAAAACGAAATTGGCAAACAAGGAAATGTACTGCTTCTACTGGATAATGCGCCAACCCATCCCTCGGCTGAACTATTAGAGAGAGAAAATGGAAAATTTAAAGTAAAATTTTTGCCTCCTAATGTAACATCCTTGCCACAACCAATGGATCAAAGTGTTATTGAAACATTGAAACGACTTTATAGAAAACAACTTTTACGTAGGTTGTTATCTGTTGATGATGACACTAATGTAGAAGTCGTTTTGTCATTTTTTAAGGAAATGAATTTAAAATAGTGTTGTTACATGGTTGTAGATGCGTGGGATTTGGTTGAAAGGAAGACTTTAAACAAGGCTTGGAACAAAATACTTAATCGGGAGAATGAAAATTTAATAACCAAGATAGATGATTCTATTTTGAAAGAAATAAATGAGCTAATGTTAAAGATACAGATATGCCAGGATTGTGATGATAATTATTTGAAAGAATGGGTCACTTGTGACAGTAATGATCGAGGCTTTCAGATTATGTCGGATGACGAAATCGTAGAAAACATATTGCAGATAAATGAACAGCAAGAAACAGAAGAAAATCTTGACGTGGAAAATGATGCAGGACCATCTCATGATGAAGCACTTCATGCCCTGGAAACAGCTCTGAAGTGGTTTGAAAAACAAACAGAGATACTGTGAGTTTACTACAGCTGAAACGAATTCGTGACATAGCAGCAATGAAGAGAAAAAGTGGCTTACGTCAAATGACAATCACCAAATATTTTAAACCAAATTAAACTTATGTATATGTATGTATTACATATTTTATTACATGATTACCAAATGCAAATTACCAAATACAATGTTGAAAAAAGTATCTCTTAACACTTTCTTAATAAACGTTGATTTTCGTTAATACATAAGTATTTGTTGTTTTTGAATAACACTATTGTACATATGTACTACATATGTACATATGCATAAAGCCCGCTTTTCTTCATACATTCGATTATCCGGATTTTCGATTATCCGGATGCCTAACGACAACGATTAGTCCGGTTAATCGAGTTCTACTTAGTCATTGCTTTTTATGAAAAAATATTATTTTGTTTAAAATAGAACAAATTGTAAAAATATATGTTCTCCCACCGGTCGTAAGCTTTTTGCGTCCAATTTATTTATTTTAAAAATATTGTACAAAAAAGTACAAAATAAATTCAACATCTTCAGTGCACATCACCACGAAATAATTCAATATAACGGTCTCGTTTGAAGACAGTTGCATTTTTATGCCGAGTGGCATTTTGTCCGAAAAAACTGGGAGTGTATTTATTATTAAATGATTTCCTAACAGAGACGAGACTCTGAAGATGACGGAGCTATCGATGAAGCTGGAGCCGGCTTCTTAGCGGGTCTACGATGCCCGCAGCCGCACATTCGCGCCAAGTTCTTCGAGGTGTACGATCAGAGTGTGCGTCGTCGCATCTTCGACCGGCTGCTCTACATCATTTGCTCACAGAATTGGGAGCACATTGGACAGCATTTCTGGATCAGACAATGCCTTGAATTGTTGCTAGTCACCTGCGTCTCAAGTTAGTATTCGCGTTATAGCATTTTATTCTGTTCCTTATTTTTTTGTCTGTGTTTCCCTTTATTTTAATATCAAACTCAACTCAATGTAACATGTTTCTTAGTATATATAACATTATTATTGTGTATAATGTTGAATATTGTCACCAGGTCACAAATACGGTTGTCGAACAAAAATATCTCTTGCCAAACATTGCGGCCGTGATCAACTGGGCTGACAGTGAAGATAGGAAGTCGTTTGTAATCTTCAGTTCAGTTAAAGAAGAATCATCTGACGGCTTCAGCGACTCCATGGACCCGGACAAAGATGATGTTCTGGACATGGACCTCGATTCCAATTCTAATCAGACCAAAGAGGACTTGACTAAGGTTGCACCTAATAGGTAAAGAGAATAAGATTTCTATCCCTTTATTATGCTTAGTGATTTCTCATATATTATTTTACATCTTGTTTATTCTCATATTAGTAGTTTGTGGCATCAACACATAAACAAACAGCAATCAATAAAAGGTTCTTTTATCTTAAGTCCAAGGACCGTAATATTTGATAATNTGTTAGAACATAAAACACTTGATACGTGATTAGATTATAAAACAAAGTTGTCGCCATTTTAGGTCAAAACTTGAGCATTCATATCATAACTGAGACGTGGCTGTCAAGGTAGCAACCGTTTTTCCATATATTAATTCCGTGTTTAGGGCTCTGAGAGATAAGATTTGATCGATGTTGATCCGGGGGTCGTTGGATTTAATCTCACCCATGGGGAGAACATTCAGTGAAAAGAAATATTTCCTCTGGATGGCAAATGAATGGGCGATCAAAGTGGCCCAATATTGGTCGCATTACCATACATATCTTGTGATTCATATCGACTCGATAAGAAGATTCATAAATATGTAGTAAATTCATTACATTAATAATTATAAAGTAAATTCATAACATTTTCAGTATGTAGTGCCTGGTTACAAATTAACCATTCAATGCGTTGGTCGCCTTCTATTTTGCGCCAGATAACCCGGTCCTCCACTTTTCTCATCCAGCCTCTACCAGCGACCTTTCGCAAGTAATCGGACCATCGAACGGAGAGCCAAAACGTATGCTCAAATGGGCATCGGTTCTGCGACATACGTCACCAGCGATCTACTTCAGCGGGAAAACTATGCCTGAGATAGAAACCGAGAGTAACGAACATAGCTCACTCCATTACATTCAATGACTTTAAACTAAAATATTCATGCATAACATAAAACGGTAATTATGATTATAAAAAAAATGCTTCAAAAACCATCTGACTGTAAGTGTACTACCATCATGATAATAAAAAACTCAATTGTTCTAGTGACCGGACGACAGCCATTGCTGCGCACGCGGCGTGACCGCGCTACGTTCACGACCTAAGTCATGAATTCACAATTTACCAACAGCTCACTGGCTACTACTCAAATGTATTTTCAAACAGCTGTTCCCCGCAGTATCACTCGCGTTATACTCGTAAGGTATTCTACCGTAGTAAAATATAACCTAAAATCGCTTCGGTAAGTCACGTTATCCGATGGCATTACGGTGAAGGAAAACATCATGAGGAAAACCTGCGCACGCGCGCACGCCTGCGAAGAGATTCAAAAGTTGTGCGTGAAGTCGTCCAACCCGCACTGGGCCCGCGTGGACAACTAAGACCTAATCACCCTATACGAGTAGGCTCGTGCCCCTCGGGAACCTTTAATGAGCTATGATGATGAAGTCACGTACCCCATCAATCTCATTCACACAGGCCATCTAGCCCCAAACTAAGCATAAGCCTAATATGGGTGCTGAACAAAGGATAAAGATGTTTATGTACATCCTTTTTGTCAAATAATAATACACTATAACTGTTTCACACACTGTTGACATTGACTGCGGATTGGTTCACAAGTTCAAAGTCAATCAACGCGCAATGGAGCGAGCTATGCTTGGTCTCTTTAGGGATAAGATCAGAAATGATTTAGTCCTGAAAAAAAGCGAGACCAGGTATCTGGCGCAAAATGGGGAAACCTATGTCCAGCAGTGGACTGCGATAGGTTGAAGAGAGATAACTGTTTCATTGCTCATATGTTTGATCGGTCGCTATGTACCTACAGCGGTTGCCTGTCATAGGCTGTTAGAGTTAAATTTTTCAGGTGATTTATTTCGTTCCTTAATTCGTAATGGTCGCGGCGAGACTGGACGTGGACAGTAATATTATGAAACACTGGACTCAGTTTCAGCTCGCCAAAGACACAAAGTCAACTATCGCGCCTATTTGTACTAACATATTTTTAAGTTTAATTATTGTTACTAACACTATGAACATTCCGAATAAACACATTTTATTTTATTTTTTTTATTTTTTATTTTATTTTATTTATAAAGTATAAATAATGAATTAACATGTATTTATCGCACTTGACCAGTCAACCTGAGGAAGTATGTGTTGTTCCACATTAAAACTACTAATTGTCACAATAATTGTTGATTGTGCCAACACAGTAATAATTTATATCATACGACCTAAGTATTACAGGGTTGTCAACGAAAGCTATACATATTAATTATTATTTTTGTAATATCTGAGAGTGGAATGAAACTAGATATTATGAAAAAATATAGATTTATATTTTTTTACTTTTTTTTAAAATGACGTTATACGTTATTTTAGTCTGGCGCAAATTGGGGGAGACCTATGTCCAGCAGTGGACTGCAATAGGTTGAAGAGAACGTTATTTTTTAAAAAAGTGGTGTGATAAATTTTTTTTTGTTCTGTTCTTTTTTGTTTATCTTTTAAAATTCAACTGTTGTGTGATGGTGATATAAATAAATGCTTTATCTATCTATTTTTAATGGTGGTTTCAGAAACCAAACATATGTTTACAATTTTTATTAAAAAACATGCGTCTTAGAGTGAAATAACCAAAGGAGAAAGATTTATACATAGACAATAAATAATACTACCATAAGGATACGTACATAATAGGGATGATGACAATTTTTTTTTCTGTTATTATATCGATGGACCGCATAATAATAGAAACATTGGTAAAAAATTACTCCGTTATCATTAAAACTCACAGCGATTTTCCAATTCTAAAAACACATTAATGGACTTTCCCAAAAACGCTTCATACAAATGGCTACCTAGTTATGACGTCACGCACCAGTAATTAGTGCGCATAGTTTGTGAATTTTGTACTACAACTATATTAAATGTTGCGTTTACTAAAACGGTTTCAATGCAAAAGTTGCTTTAAATTGTATGTGTTATCCTTTTGTTAACAAAGTTTTGACAATTGATGTACTTTAAAAATGGACTTGCCCATCTAACTTTGAAGACTAATAAAATTCATAAAACATGATTTTTCGAGCTGAGAGTAAGCACATCGTTATATTTAACCCAGATTTGTCATAATATGCAATAGTTCTTACGATTTCAGGACCCAGTCATCATGCCTATTATGTCATCTATAACATTATATTCAAGGTTGCCAACCCTAACCCCCAACGGAATAACTGAGCTAATCCGATTGGTGCAATTGGTCCAATTCGTCACGATCCCGCCGTTAATTGGTGAATGCGGAGCCAACAGCTGACGGCTCGTTGAAACAATTCCCGACGGTACGATGACCGCGGAAGGGTTGACATGTGACTTGATACGTCGCACGTTCATACACTTTATTGAAAATAAGGATCTGATTTATGTTATTATTCTTTCCCCCACACCAAATATTATACAAAAATATTTCAGACAAGACAACGTCTCCTTAACCTATTGCAGTCCATTGCCGGACATATGTCCCCCGCATTTTCCGAAAGCTATCTCGGTTCTCCACTTTCCTCATCCAGCTATCACCAGTGATCTATGGGAACGGGCGTCTTACCATTCGCTTGCCAAGACGCGGTCTCCACTCCAGAACTCGTTTGCTACAACGGCCATCGGCTCTGCGACATACGTGACCACACCACTGCCACTTCCACTTGCCGATCTGGCGTGCGATGTCGGGCGACATACGAATGTATACTTATGTTTAAAAAATATCAGGTAACCTTTCCTACTCAAATGAATCCACACTCATTCCACAAAGCACACCTACAAAGAATAAGAAATAACAGAGTAAATAAAATAAAATTAATATAACTTAACATAAACTTAATATGCCCTATATGAACGGACGATCGCTGGCAGTCGCCATTCATCTACTACTCGCCCCCTTAACCATGTCATCGGTCTATCAGCCTACCAGCTCTTTATACACAGAAAGTCACGCAGTGTTTAGCATAGGCTAAATACTACGTGAGTGTCATGACAATGAAAGCATGCGAGTGTTGGTAGCCCTAGCAAAGCGTGGGAACGTGGCCCTTGACTGCTGCGCTGATACGGGACACTCATTACTGAGTATAGGGTTCAAAGATCTAGGGGCATTATGTTTTAATCCTGAACCTGGTTATTTGGCGGACCATACTGATAGCATATACTAAATTATCTGTGCTTTTACTATGAAAAAGTCTGATAACTAATAAAGGCATTTTATTTATTTTTGTCTTTATTGTATAGAGGAGGATTTTTTCTATTAGAAAATATCACCCTCATAGTAAACACAAACTACAATTGATAACAATTAGATAACATCACTGCGCTATAATACACTTATCGACGAATTATTTAGAGTAAATGACTACGAGTATAAACTTAATTTAATAACAAATCGTTTCTGTTTGTTACATTTATTGGAATTTAATAGGAATCCATACTTCCATACTAATATTATAAATGTGAAAGTTTCTCTGTCTGTCTGTTTGTTACGCTTTCACGCCTAAATGGCAGAACGGATTTTATTGAAACTTGGTATGTTAATAGAAGGTTACCTAGAATAGGTTTTAGGCTACCTTTTGTCCCGCTTTCACCCCCCACTTCCCATTCAACATTCCGCAATTTTTGTAGTACGACGCTGAAATTTGGTATGCGAACTATTTGTCAGAAACGAAAAATATGGCATATTTTTTTTTAAATCCACCCCCTACCCTTCAATAGGGAGGAAGTAACATATCCAATTTTTGCAGTTTAAGGTAGATTTTATTGAAACTTTGTATGTTGATAGAAGGTAACCTAGAATAGGTTTAGGCTACTCTTTTTTCTATATATATATCACTTTAAAGGTTAGGTTAGGTTTTATACCTTGTTTGTTTTGAAAATTCTTTTGTTTTAATTCACGTTAAAGTTAAAGTTTCACAAAAGTCATGTATGAGATATTGTCTCCTTTTAAAGGTCTACAAAAAAGTCCGCGACAGCATATTTTTTGCAAAAAAATCTGAAATTGACCCCAACCTTTAAAGTTCGAGGGAGGGGAATCCTATGTATAGTGATATATATATATATATATATATATTTTCTGAAATGAACTCCAAAACCTTTTAAGTTGCCGGAGGCGTTTCATTAGAAATCCGGTTCTCTGTTATCTCCCGGTACACGTTGACATTATAATACTTGTTGTCTTTTTATCGCCAAGTATTTAGTGAGCAAGAATATCTGCACTTATGTTAATGTTTATTGTAATACTAGTTTTGCCGCGTCTTCGCTCGCATTAAATTCGGGATAAACGGTACTTGCATTTATCACTATCATATTTCCCTCCCTCGAACTTTGAAGTTTCGGGTCAATTTCAGAATGTTTTTTAGCAAAAATATGTTATAGTGAGCTTACCTTAAAAGATAGACATATGCTGTCGCGGACTTTTTTGTAGACATTAAAGCAGAACAATACTCTCATACATGACTTTTGTGTAACTTTAACCGTTTACGCAGCGTACGCAGCGGAAGCTCCAAGTATGTATGTATATATTTATCGAGGAAAGCTATAGGCTATATATGTAAATATGATATATAGCCTATAGCCTTCCTCGATAAATAAGCTATCTAACACTGAAAGAATTTTTCAAATCGAACCAGTAGTTCCTGAGATTAGAGCGTTCAAACAAACAAACAAACTCTTCAGCTTTATATATTAGTATAGATTACCCAGTGTTCCACGTAACGCCCTAAACCAAAGTTCGAATCCGCTCGAGGACGCCCTTAAGTTGTGTAAATACTTAAGGCTGAGAGTCCTTTGCATCAGTGGCGCGCGGTCCTTAAATGCAAATAAGCAGGAATACCCAGTGCGTCCAGACAACCCGGAAAATCGCCTGCATATCAAATGATTCCCAATTATTCGCCCATTTTCCTCTTCAGATTTGAAACCATAGGCGATCTGCTGTCATCAACAGCACTCAATTGGAAAAATCTAAATTATTTGTTATTTTTGCGATTAGTGTCACTCACATTGCATACCCTACTCATAATCTCGGTCCACGCCACTACTCTGCATTCGGTAAAGATAACAGGCCATCTATAGCCAACAGCAGTAGTCAGTTTAAAAAATACCATTACAAAAGCGACCTCGAGACAAGGTTCTATACGATAATTTTACCAACAATAACAACCGTATTATTGGAAAAACAAGACGTTTAAGCCCAAATTCAATGCTTATAATTAGTTATTTTCATAATGAATATTCATCACGTGACGCTTCCACTTATTAAAAAGTCAAATTTAATGTGTACTAAGACACACCCATTTTGTACACAGTTTTTTTTAACATGAACAGGCAGTGTACCGACGGCCTTTGGAGCAGAAGAGTTCTGGATATAGGATATAGTATTTTGACGATCCATTTGGTGTAATTTTTGAAACGTCTACTATACCAAGGGTCAGTACAAACATTTATTAGTCTGGATGTTTCTGTGTATAATACGTATGTATTTACAGAAAAAATAAAGTATATAAGTATGTTACGTTTATCAGTTGTCGAGTATCCATATTACAGGCATATGTTTGGGGCTGCTGTACCAAATTAAAATATATGTTTTATATTTTAAGGACCAATGCTCTACAGCAATGCAAGCCATGTTTACTGTGTTGAGGTGTTATGATGATAATAACGGACCATTTTGGTGTCATCATCATCATCATCATCATTACAGCCCAATTATGTCCACTGCTGAACGAAGGCCTCCCCTAATGATTTCCACGCGGACCGATCCCTTGCAGTTGACATCCATCTGCTACCCGCCACCTTAACCAGATCATCCGTCCATCTGGTTGGGGGTCGGCCTACGCTTCGCTTTCCGTTACGTGGACGCCACTCGAGAACCTTTCCGCCCCATCGGCCATCGGTTCTACGCACTATGTGCCCTGCCCACTGCCACTTCAATGCTAATCTCTGGGCTATGTCGGTCAACCTAGTTCTCTACGGATATCTCGTTTCGGATTTTATCGCGTAGGGAGACACCTAACATAGCCCTCTCCATAGCACGCTGAGCAACCTTGAGTCTATTTGGTGTAATAGTTAAAAATTAGGTACTAGGGTAAAGGTTCAGGGTTGATGTCTATTGGTCTGGGTGATTTCTTATTAATACGTATGTAAACAAAAGCAAGTAAACAAATATAAAATTAATTGTGAATGTCTGTAATAATTTTTATTTTGAGTTAGTTAAACTGTAAAAACTGCCTGTTTTACATTCTTCATCATCATCAGCTCATTAAACGTCCCCACACGTCCGCAGGCGTGCATGAAAGTTTCCTCACGATGTTTTCCTTCACCGTAAGAGCATCGGATAACGTACATATAATTTCGAAAATTCAAATTTACATTAGTTTACTTTTAATTATTAAGTAGCCCTAGTTACCTAGTATGTTTCAGCAACCGCTAATCCACTCTATGGAAACAATTTTCTGAGAATATCTTATGCGTGATATACACTATTGTGAAGTTCCTCGCGAAGTAGTTCGAGGCCGGCCCAGTAGTGAAGACAGGCACTTCGTGCTACTTCGAGCCCTTTGACTCGGTCCAAAAACCGACAGCAAATGGAAGTCGTCCGAGGCGGAGCAAAGTCGGACGAAGTAAGCCGAAGTGCCTCTCTACACTATCGTATTTGTCTAACCTCGTACAACTTCGCGAGCAATGTATAGCACGCATTAAATTACTAAAACAGCTTATAGTTTCCCATTACGGTAGAGGTATTAGAAACCCCTAGTTACCATTTACGGATCGACAGAAAGCTGTATGCGCTGACGCATCGCCGCGTCTACTATTTGTGTGACACATGACAATTGGCTCTCAAAATAACACCGATTACTAATGACCAAGTGAGTTGGCTGTGTTCGTAGTCTGCGCAAAATGGGGTAGAGCTATGTCCAGCAGTGGACTGCGATAGAATGCGATAAGTTGAAGAGAGAAGAGTAGTTTTCTATGTATAATATGTATTTAAAAAACAATGTCTATAAGTATGTTTATCCGTTGTTTAGTACCCATAATACAGGCTTCACGCTTAACTTGGGGCTAGATGGCGCTGTTGAGCAGTGATATATTATTATTTATTTATTATTACAATCCTACTAATATTATTTATCACGAAGAAACTACCAAAATGGATTTAAAGGAAAGTTTACAATAATATTTATTGATGTATACTCGTACACCAGAATAACACAAAGGCGACAATTAATAAAGATGCTGTGCCAATTGTCAAAAATATGAAGATAAGTGCAAGTACTCAGTGATAAATCTACCATCTGCAAACTTTTCCGACGTGTGTTGCCGAAAGCGTTAAGAGTTCACACATTATCATGTAAATTATAATGAAAATGATGATCTTAAATATATTTTATTTTACTTTATTTATTATAATTGACATATAAAACATTTACTATATTTTCTATCAAATCCCGTACAAAAAAACCACTAAGGTTTGTAGTGACGGGGTTTTGAAAACGACACAAATAAAAAATTAAACTAAAATAACATTACATTATATTAAAACCAATTTAAATATTAAATTGAATGAAAACATAATAATATTAAATAAAATATTCTCAAAACTGACACCTAGGAATCGAATACATAAACATATTCGAAATACTAATCCTGCGTAAACGAAGTTGCGGGCACCGCATGGTTTATTCATAAAATAAAGTTTATTACTAGTATATTTGACGACCCATTTGGTGGACTGTGTTCGTAGTCTGCGCAAAATGGGGGAGAGCTATGTCCAGCAGTGGACTGCGATAGGTTGAAGAGAGCAGAGTAGTTTTCTCAGAATTAAAAAAACTATCTATTTAAAAAAAATATATAAGTATGTTTATCCGTTGTTTAGTACCCATAATACAAGCTTCACGCTTAACTTGGGGCTAGATGGCGCTGTGTGTATTTCTGTGGATATTTATTTATTATTATTTATTTATTTATATAGATCATGAACGGGTATTTATATGGACTACAAATTTGCGGGAAATCTGGCTCAAAACCAGAAGACGGATTTAGGGTATATTTTTTAACCGATTCCTGTGGGACGTGACATTAAACGTGGCTTAACCGAATCCAACATTTACTCAGCTAGTATTTTAAATATTAAACATAATCCATGTATATTACAATGCAAATTTAAATTATTTTGCCTACAATCACAGTTTATCGGCCCACTTTAAAATTACTGAATATCTGTAATCTAGTAAAATGTTATATTTGATCTACACGTTATCTCTTGAGTGACAGTAAAATGACAAACGTTTATTTAGGTACGCTTGTCTATTATCCTAGTACATTTAGTACAAAATGGGACAAGGATAGTACCATGCGATGTAGATATAATTACATTATTATTATTTTGAGCCATCAGCGCCACTTATCCGGTGAAGCTGTGAAAACAACCTGCGGCCAATAGCGAATAGTCATTCCGAACAAACAGACATTATTTAATACTAAAAGGACAAGTTGCTTCGTTAATTTGGTGCTTGAAAGTGTCTGTGGATTTACGGGTTTATTTAATATACATATCGACACAATATCACTGCTTATCGTACCTTTGCCTATTAATAAATGAATTTTGACTTTGATGGATGTTGTTGTCTAGACATTTGATTGTGGTTGCTGAATTATTTCGCGTAGATCAAATATCAAATAGCAAAGATCAATCAAAGGTGTACACCATGGTCTGCATCTAATGTAAGAACAGGCCATGGAGAGCCCCTAATGGCACGACTACGGAGAGTTTGAGCCGTTACCCATTGTTATGTATTTAATGTTGTTTAGCGCGCCCTTATACCGATCCATATAAATTCATAGCTAACCCAATTCGGTATTCTCCACCATCCGCAATAAAATACTAATAAATCTTATTTTCATAAAAGCGCACCTTATTTTATGTGTCGTTTCAGTGATCACTTTTGTTTATTTGCAATATTGTATTTTTAAATACACTGAAACCAATAAATATTAGGTCAATTGATGATAGTGAGCAATGCCGTCACATATCAATAATCTCATACAAAATATATGGAAACGTTCGTTTTTGAGTTCATTAAAGTGCATCAACGATAGTGGTGTCAAATACCCAATTGTATGCACTACTCAATCAGTTAGCCGATCATATTCAATGTAAAATGTATATGTCAGTCGCAAATAAAATGAAACGAGCGCACATCTTACTCAATATCCCAATTAAAGTGAAACTTATCGCCTAGAACAACCACATACTGACAGCAGCCTGGATCAACTGTTAAATATGCCTTTCGAAACAATCAGTGCATCTGGTAACGGAATTCCCAGTGTGGATTGGCCGACTTCACGCAAAACCTTTGAATTTCTTCGTAGGCGTGCGCTGGTTTCCTCACGATGTTTTCCTTTACGTTAAGAGCGTCGGATAAACGTTGATATAATTTCGACAAATCGAAAACATATTAGCACGTAGCGCGATTAGCATTTGCACCCTCCAGATCGGAAGGCAATAGTCCACACTATTGGGACAGACGCCCAAAAAATATAGAGATCACAATTATAATAGATCAAACCTATTCATAAATACTGTACTAGTGATTTTAAATCACAGATTGAATACACTAGATTAAACTTTTACGATCTTACCGTTTGTCCTTATCACGCTAGCGAGCGGCAGTGATCGATAGTAAGTACACGTTCCGAGTCACATGATATTATATGTGTATAAAGTAATGCGGAATAGCGAACGTCAATATTTCAAAGGGTTTGCGTGAAATCGTCAAATCCTTACTGGGCCCGCGTGGAAGACTACGGGTTATACATACGGGTAGGCTTGTGTCCCTCGGTGGGAACGTTTTATAAGCTGATGCCGATGAATATTACAATTATCATACGCCTTCAGCGTCCCACTGCAGGGCATAGGCCTGCACGCACAGCATAACCATGGGTAGTAATTTGCGAATACGAATTTTACTGAAATGAGTTAAATTTCACCACGTGGCAATTTAGAATATTCCGGAATGACTAAATGTACCCTTGTATTGGTATGGGTGTTCTATGTTAAATACGAGTATGACTTTCAAAGTTAGATAAACAATAAAATAACTGTTTATCTAAGCTTACAAAAAAATATCTAAGTATATTTATCCATTGTTTAGCAACCATGGTACAATCTTCTTGCTTTAATTGTTTCTAGAAGTAGCTCGGTTTTTAGTGGATATTTATGAATGCTTCATTGTAACTTACGATAACAATAAATCTTTAGTAATAACATATTGTGAGTGCCAAAGCCAACCAATCTGTTCCAACCATGTACACTGCCGTACAAATCGCATTTAACATACATCCTTGTGCTCATACAAATGTATGTATTTTCAGAAACATATTCATGTTTCATTCCATTACGCTATGTGTCACAACACATTGAATTACATGATTTGTAATGATGTTATTTTTGGGATCATTTATTATAGTAACATATTTGTGTCGAAATTAACTGTACGAAAAGTTCATATTGTTAAATAAGACCATAATAAAAATAAAGAAAAAAAAAATCCCCAAAATAGCGTCCTCGGTAGCCTGCATCAATCTTCTGCCATTTTCAATTTGTCGGCCCATTGAACGGTTGGACGTCCCACACTACAATTGCCCAAACGAACTCTCCATTTGAACTCGTTTTGGGTTCCATCGACCATCAGACCATTTGGAGACCAGGTGGCCCACTTCCACTTTAGTCGAACATCCATATTTTTTCAAAAAATACCGAACACTGTAACTGTACTCGACTGATACAGATCGCACCAACTCAACATATTGCTGTATTAAAATAAATCGGACGTAAAAAAGCTCTCACATTCAATTTCCTTTTGAACTTTATTTTATACCGACTCGCGATAACCGTGCGATAGTTCAAGGCGATAACCGAAAGCGATCTTTTGCAAGGAAATGCCGAGTTTTTTCGACTACATTAATTATACACATTCCAGGAATCAATCTCACATCAATAACGTAATAAGCCTTTAAAGGCTTTTGTTATCGACACTCGCACTTTAAAAAATTACATTACAGAAGTGCCGTTACTCAGTGGCCCCCGCAACGCCTAAGCCGAGGTTCGAGTCCCGTTCGGGGACGCCCTTAGGTTCGTTGTGGTGATAGATAATCTGATAATGCATATAGAAGTGCCCTGATAGAATAGACCACTGCATCTTAAACAACATGCATATCAAAAGGCAAGTCCACGGAGACCGCCTTGCTGACACTAGTCGACAAGGTCGAACGGGCTTTAGGTTAATAGGTTCGTTGTGTAAATTTTAAGGCTGAAAGCCATCTGCGCTCGCCAATTGCCCGGTGAACAGCTTCATCTGCTGTTGGCCATCTGCGGCCAACAGCAGTAGTCAGTTCGAAAACTTAAGCCGTTACTGAGTACTAATTGTATATGAAAGTATGCTGTCTCGAAGACAGTCCATTCTTCGAAGGGCACGTTAAGCCGTCTGTGTCGGCTTCAATCTCTAGGATAGTGGTAGAACACCACCAATNAATGGGTAGAGCTATGTCCAGCAGTGGACTGTTATAGAAAGCGATAAGTTGAAGAGAGAAGAGTAGTTTTCTATGTATAATATGTATTTAAAAACAATGTCTATAAGTATGTTTATCCGTTGTTTAGTACCCATAATACAGGCTTCACGCTTAACTTGGGGCTAGATGGCGCTGTGTGAATATCAGTGAATATTTATTAGTATTTATTTATTACAATCCTACTAATATTATTTATCATGGAGAAACTACCAAAATGGATTTAAGGAAAGTTTACAATAATATTTATTGATGTATACTCGTACACCAGAATAACACAAAGGCTACAATTAATAAAGATGCTGTGCCAATTGTCAAAAATATGAAGATAAGTGCAAGTACTCAGTGAAAAATCTACCATCTGCAAACTTTTCCGACGTGTGTTGCCGAAATCGTTAAGAGTTCGTTCACATATTATCATGTAAATTATAATGAAAATGATGATGTTAAATATATTATTATTTTTTACTTTATTTATTATAATTGACATATAAAACATTTACTATATTTTCTATCAAATCCCGTACAAAAAACCACTAAGGTTTGTAGTGACGGGGTTTTGAAAACGACACAAATAAAAAATTAAACTAAAATAACATTACATTATATTAAAACCAATTTAAATATGAAATTGAATGAAAACATAATAATATTAAATAAAATATTCTCAAAACTGACACCTAGGAATCGAATACATAAACATATTCGAAATACTAATCCTGCGTAAACGAAGTTGCGGGCACCGCATGGTTTATTCATAAAATAAGGTTTATTACTAGTATATTTGACGACCCATTTGGTGGACTGTGTTCGTAGTCTGCGCAAAATGGGGGAGGGCTATGTCCAGCAGGGTACTGCGATAGGTTGAAGAGAGCAGAGTAGTTTTCTAAGTATTAAAAAAAACTATCTATTTAAAAAAAATATATAAGTATGTTTATCCGTTGTTTAGTACCCATAATACAGGCTTCACGCTTAACTTGGGGCTAAATGGCGCTGTGTGTATTTCTGTGGATATTTATTTATTATTATTTATTTATTTATATAGATCATGAACGGGTATTTATATGGACTACAAATTTGCGGGAAATCTGGCTCAAAACCAGAAGACGGATTTAGGGTATATTTTTTAACCGATTCCTGTGGGACGTGACATCAAACGTGGCTTAACCGAATCCAACATTTGCACATTTATTAACTCCAAGGCGGAACAAAGTTCGCCGGGCTCAGCTAGTATTTTAAATATTAAACATAATCCATGTATATCACAATGCAAATTTAAATTATTTTACCTACAATCAGAGTTTATCGGCCCACTTTAAAATTACTGAATATCTGTAATCTAGTAAAATGTTATATTTGATCTACACGTTATCTCTTGAGTGACAGTAAAATGACAAACGTTTATTTAGGTACGCTTGTCTTATCCTAGTACATTAGTACAAAATGGGACAAGGATAGTACCATGCGATGTAGATATAATTACATTATTATTATTTTGAGCCATCAGCGCCACTTATCCGGTGAAGCTGTGAAAACAACCTGCGGCCAATAGCGAATAGTCATTCCGAACAAACAGACATTATTTAATACTAGGACAAGTTGCTTCGTTAATTTGGTGCTTGAAAGTGTCTGTGGATTTACGGGTTTATTTAATATACATATCGACACAATATCACTGCTTATCGTACCTTTGCCTATTAATAAATGAATTTTGACTTTGATGGATGTTGTTGTCTAGACATTTGATTGTGGTTGCTGAATTATTTCGCGTAGATCAAATATCAAATAGCAAAGATCAATCAAAGGTACACCACGGAGAGTTTGAGCCGTTACCCATTGTTATGTATTTAATGTTGTTTAGCGCGCCCTTATACCGATCCATATAAATTCATAGCTATACCCAATTCGGTATTCTCCACCATCCGCAATAAAATACTAATAAATCTTATTTTCATAAAAGCGCACCTTATTTTATATGTCGTTTCAGTGATCACTTTTGTTTATTTGCAATATTGTATTTTTAAATACACTGAAACCAATAAATATTAGGTCAATTGATGATAGTGAGCAATGCCGTCACATATCAATAATCTCATACAAAATATATGGAAACGTTCGTTTTTGAGTTCATTAAAAGTGCATCAACGATTAGTGGTGTCAAATACCCAATTGTATGCACTACTCAATCAGTTAGCCGATCATATTCAATGTAAAATGTATATGTCAGTCGCAAATAAAATGAAACGAGCGCACATCTTACTCAATATCCCAATTAAAGTGAAACTTATCGCCTAGAACAACCACATACTGACAGCAGCCTGGATCAACTGTTAAATATGCCTTTCGAAACAATCAGTGCATCTGGTAACGGAATACCCAGTGCGGATTGGCCGACTCTACGCAAAACCTTTGAATTTCTTCGTAGGCGTGCGCTGGTTTCCTCACGATGTTGTCCTTTACGTTAAGAGCTTCATATAATTTCGACAAATCGAAAACATATTAGCACGTAGCGCGATTAGCATTTGCACCCTCTCGATCGGAAGGCAATAGTCCACACTATTGGGACAGACGCCCAAAAAATATAGAGATCACAATTATAATAGATCAAACCTATTCATAGATACTGTACTAGTGATTTTAAATCACAGATTGAATACACTAGATTAAACTTTTACGATCTTACCGTTTGTTCTTATCACGCTAGCGAGCGGCAGTGATCGATAGTAAGTACACGTTCCGAGTCACATGATATTATATGTGTATAAAGTAATGCGGAATAGCGAACGTCAATATTTCAAAGGGTTTGCGTGAAATCGTCAAATCCTTACTGGGCCCGCGTGGAAGACTACGGGTTATACACACTATACGGGTAGGCTTGTGTCCCTCGGTGGGAACGTTTTATAAGCTGATGCCGATGAATATTACAATTATCATACGCCTTCAGCGTCCCACTGCAGGGCATAGGCCTGCACGCACAGCATAACCATGGGTAGTAATTTGCGAATACGAATTTTACTGAAAAGAGTTAAATTTCACCACGTGGCAATTTAGAATATTCCGGAATGACTAAATGTACCCTTGTATTGGTATGGGTGTTCTATGTTAAATACGAGTATGACTTTCAAAGTTAGATAAACAATAAAATAACTGTTTATCTAAGCTTACAAAAAAATATCTAAGTATATTTATCCATTGTTTAGCAACCATGGTACAATCTTCTTGCTTTAATTGTTTCTAGAAGTAGCTCGGTTTTTAGTGGATATTTATGAATGCTTCATTGGTAACTTACGATAACAATAAATCTTTAGTAATAACATATTGTGAGTACCAAAGCCAACCAATCTGTTCCAACCATGTACACTGCCGTACAAATCGCATTTAACATACATCCTTGTGCTCATACAAATGTATGTATTTTCAGAAACATATTCATGTTTCATTCCATTACGCTATGTGTCACAACACATTGAATTACATGATTTGTAATGATGTTATTTTTGGGATCATTTATTATAGTAACATATTTGTGTCGAAATTAACTGTACGAAAAGTTCATATTGTTAAATAAGACCATAATAAAAATAAAGAAAAAAAAATCCCAAAATAGCGTCCTCGGTAGCCTGCATCAATCTTCTGCCATTTTCAATTTGTCGGCCCATTGAACGGTTGGACGTCCCACACTACAATTGCCCAAACGAACTCTCCATTTGAACTCGTTTTGGGTTCCATCGACCATCAGACCATTTGGAGACCCACTTCCACTTTAGTCGAACATCCATATTTTTTCAAAAAATACCGAACACTGTAACTGTACTCGACTGATACAGATCGCACCAACTCAACATATTGCTGTATTAAAATAAATCGGACGTAAAAAAGCTCTCACATTCAATTTCCTTTTGAACTTTATTTTATACCGACTCGCGATACAATTTAACCGTGCGATAGTTCAAGGCGATAACCGAAAGCGATCTTTTGCAAGGAAATGCCGAGTTTTTTCGACTACATTAATTATACACATTCCAGGAATCAATCTCACATCAATAACGTAATAAGCCTTTAAAGGCTTTTGTTATCGACACTCGCACTTTAAAATATTACATTACAGAAGTGCCGTTACTCAGTGGCCCCCCGCAACGCCCTAAGCCGAGGTTCGAGTCCCGTTCGGGGACGCCCTTAGGTTCGTTGTGGTGATAGATAGATGCATAAGAAGTGGGGCCCTGATAGAATGACCACTGCATCTTAAACAACATGCATATCAAAAGGGCAAGTCCACGGAGACCGCCTTGCTGACACTAGTCGACAAGGTCGAACGGGCTTTAGGTTAATAGGTTCGTTGTGTAAATTTTAAGGCTGAAAGCCATCTGCGCTCGCCAATTGCCCGGTGAACAGCTTCATCTGCTGTTGGCCATCTGCGGCCAACAGCAGTAGTCAGTTCGAAAACTTAAGCCGTTACTCAGTACTAATTGTATATGAAAGTATGCTGTCTCGAAGACAGTCCATTCTTCGAAGGGCACGTTAAGCCGTCTGTGTCGGCTTCAATCTTAGGATAGTGGTAGTTAACCCACCAATTACACCACCTCGAGGTGGCGTGGTGAATTACGGCCCAAACACCCCGTAACCCCGTATCCACGCGGGGAGGCCTGTGCCATGCAGTGGGTCCTTATAGGCTGTTGATATTTTTTTTATTTATTTATTTCTTCAAATGAGTACATATTATAATAAAACTTGGCTTTCTGCCAAACTGTGCAACAGTTTGTCGGCAGTAGCTCTCGTGGGCATAATTGATGATGTCCTCAACCATCCAATTTACATATTCGATTCAATTAACAATCTTTCGATCAAGAACAAGCCTATATTCAAATCTGTCCCGAAACTAGGACTGTTTATTTGAACACAAACTCAATTGCCCATTCAAATGTATTCGCATTAGTTTGGAAGACTTAACGACCGCCATTCTATTTCAGGTCATTCGGTATGTTTAGTGACGACCGAGAGAGACCGCGTATCCGTTTCGTAAAAGGGTTTATCACCGATGCCCACGGTATCTATTCCGGTACTTAAAGTTTATTGGGCGTCTTGGACTGAGGAAATGCACCTGACTTATTTTCATGACTTTATTTTGTAATTGGAATTCTTGCCGTATTTATCAAAATGGTCAAGTCCTTAAGAAGGTTGGGGTCCCAAGCAAAATGAATAAAAGAGCTAGTATGAAAAGATTGATGGATGTGAATGAAGCTAGGGAAGTATGTCAGGACCACGCAAAGTGGCGTTCCATCATCTCTGCCTTAACCTCTGGAACCAAAGCGTGAGCTTTATTCAAAAATAGTAACTAAGATATAAATATCCGTTGTTTAGTACCTATATTACAAAACAGATGCTTAGTAAGGGCTAGATGGCGCTATTGTTGGTGAATATTTATTCTAATGTTTTATTTATTATTATAATATGACATCACATCCGTAAATATCCGATTCGTTGATACCATACCGGTATTCCGGAAATGGTAAACGTCACTGCTGCGTCATAACCGCTACACTTAAAACTGTAACACACGTGGCTGGAACAGGGCTGCCAACTATACCATTCAAGAAGGAAATTTATTTTAAAAATAACTAGTTGATAAAATACTATTTACAGTATCAGTTGAAGTTTTCAAAAATTACACTGAACTGTAATCAGTGTCACTGACTAACGATAATTATGCGAAAAGCGATTAGAAATGATTTTAAAGTTGAAAATTACTTACACCAAATGTACTTTCACTTATATGTACATACCGCAGATAATATAAGTGATAGATAGATATTCTCCCGCAGTAAAACGTAGCCTATGTGTTTATCCAGAGTGTCAGCTTAACTCCTTACCAAATTGTATTAAAATCTCTTTGCGCGCCACGCGGTACAGCTTTACTTTATTTTTTAATTAGTTTTTTTTACAAATTAAAGTTTTTCCTCATGACATCAGCTCCCTGCCAAAACAAGCCCCGTCATAATAGGTGGAGCCACTTCAGAGATTACTTGGAACAAATAAACAGACAGTCATTTTTTTTTAAATAATTTTTGTATATATTATATCTTTATAACAAATAATATTTTTTCTTTCTTATATTCACATGCGTGAAGAAAAAGAAGGCTATTTATACAAACAGACACCACAATTGTATTGCTTTATATAGAGTATAGATTATAAAAAGGATGGCAACCCTACACCAGAGGGCAAAGTCCTGCAATCAATGCAGGCGCGAGAGCGAGACGGAGTTATTGCGTTTACAAAAAAGAAACGAGACGGCGATAGGATAACTAGATTACATCTGATTACGGTTGGTTGTTAAAACAATGCGCTCGTAAACCATGGAAATCAACGGTGCGTACAGATGAAAGTAAAATCAATGAAAGTTAGAAAAAAATATGCATTGTTTAAGATTACGTTAACACACATTTAGCTTCGGTGGCTCAATGGTGTGGACTGTCGCCCTCCTACCGGGAACTTACTTCAAATTTTCGAAAAATATATGTACGTTATCCGACGCTCTGTCGGTGAAGGATAACATCGTGAGGAAACATGCGCACGCCTACGAAGAGATTCAAGGGTTGTACGTGAAGTCGTCTAACCCGCACTGGGCTGCGTGGACGACTACGGCATAATCACCTTACACGGATAGGCTCGTGCCCCTCGGTGGGGACTTTTAGCTGATGATGATTAACACACATTTGAATATAAGATTCATACTCGCACCAGCTATACCTATACCTAGACACAGGTACAGGGTGTGACTGTATAGGCCTTAGTTGTCCACGCGGACCCAGTGCGGATTGACCGACTTCACGCACAACCTTTGAATCACTTCGCAGGTTTCCTCACGGTGTTTTTCTTCACCGTAAGAACGTCGGAAAATCGTAAATATGATTTCGAAAAAAGGCATGATTTGAACCTGCACCCTCCAGATTGAAAGGCAACAGTCCACACCATTGAGCCACCAACGCTCAATTATGCTGATAGCCTTGAAATAACCATTGTCCATTGCTCTCCAAAGGTAAACACCAGCAAACATGCTCACATGACGCTTTTATATATACAACAATACACCGTAATATAATGTATTAAAACACATTCTGCAAATACCCTTTTGACATCGGAACAATCGTGAAGCTCAGTCAATTAGAATTACACGGTTTTCAAACAAACAAAGAAAAGAAAGCAATGTATAGTTGATCAGTTTAGAACCTTACTGCTATACAGTGGAGTGCACAGAGATTATGAGTAGGGTATGCAAATTGAGTGACACTAATCGCAAAAACAATAAATAATTTACATTTTTGTCAAACTAAGTGCTGTTGACAATGATGTAAAAAGTATAGATATAGATTCGTGATATGCTCACAAATCAATCGAAAATTGTTCCGAATGCAGCGACAGCACACATACACATATTTCGAATGAGCGTTCATTGACCTAAACAAAAAGCCTACAAACATTATTCTCTTTGATGACTCGTTTTTGAGGCACAGGTGGCGTATCTACCTTCATATATATAGAATATCATTGGCTGTTGATGACAGCAAATCGCCTATGGTAGTATGGTGGCGCCAACAAATGAAAATGCCTGGACATTTCAAGTAGTGTCCAATTTCACATTCGGCCGGCGACAAATGCATAGTATATTTTTAAACGCAAGGCCAAAAGGGAAATCTATACGGAAACGATAAAGAGACGTTTGTTGCTGGAAATTTTAAAATATTCACCCACAATGGGATCAGACATTGATTATTTATTTATTAATAGCAGGATGTCGGACTGTTGCGAAAGCAATATGTTACACTTGTGTAGGTATACTATGTTCCGATACGAAGGGAATGAAATGCAGTAGAATTATTGGATACTGTAACTTATAAAGATACTTTTCGTCACAAGTTAGGAGCTGAACTTAATTCTTCGTGACCACTGGTATATTAAATTAATAAATAATTACTAAAATAGGCGACAATTTCTACTTAGGTAGCTAGCTTCGCTGAAGTACGGTAAATTACCGTAAAAACTTACCATCAGTGTAGCCTTGTTCACGCGCGTTAAATCGTGTGATGAGTAACCATAAACCCGTAGGTACATACCTGGAACAAAAATAATAAACCTATTTATTGACTTGGCAGCAAAGATTATAAAGTCAAGAAGTGAAAAGTATAGTTTCGTTTAATTCACGAAGGGTTTACCTTTCGCCCGGGTCTTGCCTTATGGTAATTGATGAGTTAATGACGAAGCCGACGGTGGTCCAGGTTAACCTGTAAATGCCTATTCTCTTGCTTTTATTACACCCAGGTTGTCATCATCATCAGCTCATTAAACGTTCCCACCGAGGGGCACGAGCCAACCCGTACGCGGGTGTAGGCCTTAGTCGTCCACGCGGACCCAGTGCGGATTGGCCGACTTCACACACAACCTTGAATCTCTTCGCAGGCGTGCGCAGGTTTACTCACGACGTTTTCCTTCACCGTAAGAGCGTCGGATAACGTAAATATAATTTCGAAACTTCGAAAACATATTGGTACGTGGCGGGATTCGATCCTGCGCCCTCCTGGTAGAAAGGCAACAGACCACACTATTGAGCCACCGACGAGGCTCGAGGTTGTAAGTTTTCGGAAACACAGCTTATACTTAAGGTTAGTAATTGTTAGCACGCTTCAATCCGTATAGGGTCCGCGTGGTGGGACACGGTCTCCTCATAGATATGCTGTACAGGAATGCATATACCAAAATAACAAATTTAAAATTTTTTGTTTGCCTGTCCATCAGTCTGTTTGTTCCGGGTTATCTCTGAAACGGCTAAATGGATTTGGACGGGACTTTTTCGGAAGATAGTTGATGTAATAGGGAAAAACATAGTTACTTTTATTTTAGTCACTACTTTTTATATTTAAAAATAAAGTGATATTTTACAGCGGAGCGGCCGCGCGTCGTGTTACTTGCCGAAGCGATTTTAGGTGACGTTTTACTACGGGATAATATCTTATAACGCGGGTCATACCGCGGGGAAGAGCTAGTGTCAAATATTCTCTGTTAAAAACATGTTGTTCACAGACCACTAACAAGGCGTTAAATATTTAAGCACCCAAGAACTATGTCAATTCACGATTCGCGACCACAACAGGATAAACGCGAAGAATTTGTCACAACAGATGACCCAGTTTAGTCTCAGAATATTATTTACAGGGGATCACTGTATTGAACAGTTTCACAATCTATTCTATTACATAAATGAAATTGGGTGTCCGTTTGTAATATTTAAAAAATATTTTTTTCTTTAAGTGTGTACTTTTTTTACTTTTTTAAGTTATCAACCTGTGTAAGAAATAATTAAAAAAAAATGAATACGGTACATTACCAAAATAACTATTTTCAGCCGGCTATCTGTTTGTTCCGCAGAATTTATGAAACGGCTGGATAGAATTGGACGGGCCTTTTTTGGGAGATAGCTGATGTAATAAGAAAAAACATAGCCTACTTTTATTCTAGACAATACTTTTAATTTTGTAAAAATAAAGTAATGTATTACGGCGCGGACAGCGCAGTAAAACATTGCTTTAATATTTACACAGCGTAGCGCGCTAACTCTAAATCTATTATTTACACGAACAAAAAGAAACATGTATAAAAATCTGTTCAATAACGTCATCGTTTAAAAACGGAATATGTCAACTGCCAAACATGTCAATGTCCCCGTTGACAGACCGCGTCAACTAAATAGGGCGGGAAATCATCTGTACGGTATAAAAAATTAGGCCGACAAAAACGGGATACAGACCAATAACCCGACGACTCGGTGTGAATGAACCGCTAATGGCTACAATAGAGTTGAAGAATAAAAATACATACACAGATGCCCGCCCCATTCACGCATTTGGTAATTTAATGAATTAAACTTGCCTTTTTAGGGTTAGAATTTTGAGGGTTCCGTAGCCAAATGGAAAACGGAACCCTAATACATTCGTCATGTATGACTCTTCCAAAGTTGAAAAATGTGTGCCTTCTGCCAAAAGGGACAAGGTTGCTCAGCGTGCTATGTAGAGGGATATGTTGGGTGTTTCCCTACACGATAAGATCCAAAACGAGGATATCCGAAGGAGCATGAGAGTGACCGACATAGCCCACAGGATCAGCAAGTTGAAGTGATAGTGGGCACTGCCTATAGTACGTAGAAAGGTTCTCAAATGGCGTTCACGTAATGGAAAACGAAGCGGGCAGCAAATAGATCTTACATGCTACGGATCGGTCGGAGGCCTTCGTTCAGCAGTCGACATATTAGGCTGTAATGATAATGACGAAGCCTTCTGCTCGTTTACCGCTTATAGCATAAAGAATCTGTTATGGCATTAATAACAATATTTAAAATTAAAACCGACCATAGACACATCTCGCACCATTGCCTTGAAAACTGATGTTCTGTAGCATACCAGACGTCATTGTTATGTAAATTCTTTTCGCGTACATAATATAGACTACAATAGTTATTATATTTACATTCCTTGACATAGGTAATACCCGTGACTTTTGGTATTATCTCAAATGGCTAAATCTATCATACGATATATTTTTACTACAATCAACCATACTAGGGTTGCCAGATAAAAAATCAATTCGGGACATATGCGGGTGTTGTGGCCATTGTTAAAAGTATCCTTTTTTATTAAAAAATATTTATAACTATTTTTAATCTGAATACTGCCTGGCCAAATGGCTTATCGACCCTTCCAAAGCACGGAGGGACTCAAGATCATATTGCTTGACTTGTACGTAATGTGGTTCGAACAACATCTAGTCGGTAGTTTTATTTTATACGTCATAAACCTTTTCTTATAATAAATCTGTACTAGGTGCCTAAGTAAATAATTATTATTTTACTATTACTTGCTGCTACGGAACCCTTCATGGGCAAGTCCGACTCGCACTTGGGCGCCTTTATTAATTTTGATACTGATACATTTTTCTTCTCTCTTCAACCGATCGCAGTCTACTACAGGACATAAGTCTCCCCATATTACGCCAGATATCCCGGTTCTCCGCTTTCCTTATCCAGCGTCTCCCAGTGACCTTTCGCAAGTCGTCGGTCCATCAGGCCGAAGGGTGTCCTACAGTTTTCTAATTTATTCTAATGTTTATGCCGAGTAAACGGTCCTCAGCTAACGAATAAATACGGCTCCTATGTAAAGATTACACAACAAACAGATAATGCGCCGCTCTAAATATAACTCGGATTCCACAATATTTTTAGATCGCAAACACACTGAAACAGCAAAAGTCAATTTACACTCTCATTTAGTTACATTTTATCTGCCTAACCTAAGTTTAGCGATTAAACAAGCTATTTTTGAACCGATTACTCAGATTTTCTGCGATTTAGAGCTAAGGTATTCCCTAGCAAGCAAAATCACTATATAGTATAAAACAAAGTGGCTTTCTCTGTCTCTATATCCCTATGTATGCTTTATCATTATATCATCATCAGCTCATTAAACGTCCCCACCGAGGGGCACGCGCCTACCCGTATAGAGTGTTAAGGCTAAGTCGTCCACGCGGGCCCAGTGCGGGGTAGACGACTTCACACACAACGTTTGAAGATAAAGGTTTCCTCACGATGTCTTCCGTCACGGTAAGAGCAGCGGATAACGTACATATAATTTTGAAAATTCGAAATCACATTGGTACGTGGCGGGATTAGAACCTGCACCCTCCCGATCGGAAGGCGACAGTCCACACACACACACACGCCATTGAGCCACCGACGCTTATATATGCTTAAATCTTTAAAACGCAATAGATTTGATGCGTTTTTTATAAATACGCATAACGCAGTCAGTGTCCATGTCTATTTATCTCAAATAAATTGATTAACAGTTTAAAATTCTCTTACTGTTATCATAAACAGTTTCTTTAAAAAAACATACAACAGTTTCTTTCAACAACGTTTTATACGATCGCATACATATGATACATACATATACCTAGAGAGATACGGTGTAAAAACTACCAGTTCTATACATAGCATACTTCATTCATACATTCCGAATTATTTTCGGAGTACTCCGCTGTTGTGGTTTGAATCGTGAGCCGACGCCATGATACAATCGAATTTATTTTATTAAAAGTATGACGTCACATTTGTCAAAATGTGATGTATTGTTAATTGGTTATCTGAAGTAAGAAAAATTAAAAGCTGGTAATATTAACCCTTTAACTGCCAATATTCCACACAATCAATTGATTCTGTTGGATATATCCGCCAGCGGCGGTTGAAGGGTTGATAATGGCAAAAAAGTTTGAATTATTTTTGGTAATGTTTGTTCACCTTCAGCCTTTAACGGCTCACTGCAGGCCACAGGCCTTCCCGCAAAGGCAGGGCAGACGGCTTAACGTGCCCTACGAAGCACGGAATCATCTCTCCTTTCGCACATTCATGTGATTTATTTATAATGCCGTCTCCCAAAGGGATACGAACTCACCAACTCTAACACAGTCAAATTATGATAAAATAAAATAATGTTTAAAAAACCTGATACATAATTTTTATCTTAATTCTTATTACTTTGCTCGATAAATGCGGTTAAAAAACAATTCTAAAAAGAATAAGTTCTAATTTCAAATTACAAGAAAAATTGTTTACGCGCGAACCGATCATTTTCAACGAACTCTCGTAGTACGACGAAATACTATAGAACATTTTTAAAACAAACCCTGAATTCAGTGAGGTCGAACAGCCGGTGTTCCCGGAACGGGCTGTCCGAGGCCGGCTATAAATTAATGTTACCCACATATTAATCATAACCAAAGTTCATAGCAGCCGCTTACTAAAATAACAACAGTTTTTTACTAGGTGGTAGACTCGATACTGAGTCGTCTAGGTACCACCGCAGTGCCAGATATCGTCCCGTGAAACAGCAGTGTTATGCACTTTTGTATTTCGGGATGAGGGCACTGTACCTAGTAAAATTGTCGGGTATGAGAGACCTAACAACAGTTGTCTCGGGTGATGGGCGCAGTGCTGCATTGACAGAGAACAATAACTGTCAATCGGTTGTTGGTCTCCTTCAATGCCGCTCTGTCATGGTCATGCGTATCACTTATCATCATATGAGCGTCTTGACCGTCCTGTACACTAATAACATGAAAAAAGTTACCGTGAATTAAAATTCTTTAGGATAGTAAAGTTCAGTGCGAGAGCTGTTTTGGCACGAAATGAGTCGGCTCGACCGAAGTGATAAACGCCTCTGAAACAAGCGTGTAACAACGTTTTGCTCTGTGTTTCGTCAAATCATCCTGTACAATGTGTGTTCAGAATTGAGATATGTAATACTTTATCTGTTATCCAGATCATAAATAAAACATTAGATGATCTGCTGATAATTCTTTTAGATAATAATCCCCCTCTTATTACGTTTCGTTTCTCGCATGATTCATTTGTTTTTCTTAAGATAAAATAGCGCTTATCCAAATTCAAAATGCAATCGGGAAAATAAAAACCCATTTTTGTATTAGCTACGCGTGACATTGGCGGAATCGTGAAAACGCTAAAAGCCAAAAAACTAGAAAGAAGAAGAAGAAACCGTATCTGGCATCCAACCTATCATTTATAGTATTTTAAAATGATATTATGTATAAATAAAGGTAGATACGCCACCCGTGCCTCAAAAATGAACCGCCAAATAGAACACAGTTATAGGCAAATGTACGCTCATTCGAAATAAATGTGTGTGTGCTGTCGCTGCATTCGGAACACTTTTTTCGGTTATTTTGTGAGCATATCACGAATCTATACTTTTTACATCATTGTCTCCGGGCCGATGGACCGACGACTTGCGAAAGGTCGCTGGTGGAGGCTGGATGAGGAAAGCTCAGGAACGGGATATCTAGTGCAATATAGGGGAGCGCCTATGCCCAGCAGTGGAGTGCAACAGGTTGAAGAGATATAAGAATGGATATACGACATACATACATGTTCACAGCCACAATCTGTTTCTTTCTCCCAGTGGCGTGCACAGAGATCATGAGTAGGGTATGCAAAGTGACACTTATCGCAAAAACAATAAATAATTTATATTTTTGTCAAATTGAGTCCTGTTGATGACAGCAGATCATGTACGGTTTCAAATCTGTTGAGGAAAATGGGCGATGAAATATGTTGGCGATTTTCCGGATTGTCTGGACTGCACAGGGCACTGCTTAATAGAATATATGGAGTGCACACCAATGCTTTCTCCGTAATTTTTTTCATAACTAATACAGTACTCATGAATGCAATTAACAAATACTACACATCATATTTCCCCATAGTGCCATGGACGGCACTCGTACTACTATTGCGAGTATTCCGATCCCGGTAAACGTGTACTAAACAGGAAAACGAAACAACACAAACACTCAAAGATAAGCTGGAATCGTTACGTTATCATACCTGAAGACCTTGTCGCATTTACCTATTATTGACTCAGGTTCAGAAGTTAAACACAATTCGTACCAATACTTGTTTTATTCTAACTACGTTTACAATTCTTTAATTGAGGTATTCCTTTTGGTGGCTCAGCAATGCATCCCCGCCTTAAGTCCCTCCGATCTATCACACATTTCCCGCCAATATTTTATATGTAGACACTATTTGACAATTGGTGGCGCCACTATACGAAGGTCATGAAAACGTTTAATAACTAGGCAACGACAATGAATGCTAACACTATGTATAATAATTGTATTTGTAAAATTAATCATCATCATCATCATCACATACGTCAATACCAAGGGGCACGAGCACCCGTACAGGGCGTATAGACCTTAGTCGTCCACTCACGCACAACCCTTGTATCTCTCCGCAGGCGTGCAAAGGTTTCCTCGCGTTTTCCTTCACCGTGAGAGCGTCGGATAAACGTACATATAATTTAGAAAATTCGATAAGACATTGGTACGTGGCGTGATTGGAACCTGCACTCTCCAGATGAGAACGCAACAGTCCACACCAATGAGCCAACGACACTTAATTAATATACCTAGTCCCAATTTATTTTGATTTAAAAAGCGCGAATATAAACCCCGGTAAAAATTGTATTTATTTCGTACATTAAATTTTCTATAACTGAAAGTATATTGAACAGAAGTATAGTACTTTACTATATATAAACCATACATAGTACGAGTGACAACCCTGTTATAGGATATATATATATATAAAATATATCATGTGTATTCAACTGAAATAAGCTCAGCTCAATAGTGGAGGATGTTAAGACATTTGATAGTATTACATGCAAGGCAAACTTCAGTTAGATGACTGCAGTACATCGTGCTGAATAACGAACTAGGCTCTAGGACTCTCTTCTCCTAGGTTTCAGTGTGGCAGATTAATACTCTGACCCCACAGAGCACCGTAGTACTTGACATACACGATCAGAGACTGCTGTTAATATACTAGAATTTTAAACCGCATTTCCATGTTTTTTACACACTTACCATAAGATTATCGACGGAGTTGTACCCGCATATAACGTATCCCATCACCCTGTTCGCCATTTTGTTGTCATCACCGCGCACTGCTCACAAACAACACCAACTTCATCACCCACTGTCGTCAAAATTGACACGTACACCGAATCACAAATTGGACTACATAGTAAACGCAACAATTGGTTGTATTTTTTTTTTAATTTAATCAATCCTTCTCATTAATTTGTACGAAGACGAAAGAGAGAAACCAATCAATGAGTTGGGTGCAATTTTACCCGCATTTGAAGCGCAAGCGATAATCGCCGCTGCAGCCGGCGTGTTACGTTTCCTTTTGCGATTTCACGGGTCGCGTTACGAAACCCATCGGCCGAGATTTGTTTTTACACGTAAACAGTAATAAGGGATTATGGGTACGTCTGTCAACGTCTGTGGGCCGTGAGTGACTGATTGCCGCGTCACGGACGAGCCGCGTGCGGGACCCGGCCGTGGTAATCGTTTCAGAGTTCACGGCTGGTTGGTAAACCATTAAAATTTGATTTTAGACGTTACACTCGAGCGAGATAACGCCGGACTTCTTTTCACTTGTGAACTCGAGTTCAGCTTTATCTCGGACTGTGATAGGGTTGGCAAGTATTTCATTTATTTCCGAAAACAACAAGAACTGTGTGCGCCTTGAAGGGCCAGAATGAAGCAAAGGGAAAACTCAAAAGAAACTTTTTTTTTGTTTTAAGAAGCCATATCTTTCCATAAGCTCGTAGTCTGGAAGGAACAAAGCAGAATTGCAATCATAAAATATGACGTTAAGATGATTAAACTTTTGACAGCCAATTAAGCCTTAAGGCGCGCCAGACACAATGGATTTTCTATTGTGTGTAGATTCCCGGCTTTCAATGGGTTAAGTATTCCAGTAATTTCACTAACTTAATCCCAGCTGCCTATACTGAAAGCATACTGTTATGGGAGAGATAATAAATCAGTGAAATGCTGAAACGAGTCAAGAATACCTTATACAATTATTTGTTATAGTTACAAACTGTTAAATGTTCTGTTGACGGCTTCACGATCAGCGTTTCGTAATATGATGGGCGATCGTCAAATGTCGAGAGGCTCCGTGCTTCTGAAGGCATGTTAAAAAAAATAAAAATAGATAACCCTATATTACCATGCGTCTGTGGTTCCGGCCACATCAACCCTGTAGCATTCAAAAACAAGTGAATAGGCTTTTTCTGGGCATTAGAGCATCTAAAAGCACGTCTCTTCCACCAGGATAGTCTGTGCTCAAGAGAACAGCACAGAACACAGCATTTTTTTTATTCCCCATTTTATAATTATCCAATCATAATATCACGAAAAGTAAGAATGCTGTGTAAGAAGGCCTGTGCCCTGTATTGAAACGTTTTATGGTTAATTAATTGACAGCCTGCGATACATTTATGAAAAATCACAAACGAGGCTATCGTACGAGTATTTAGGCAAAATATAAGCGGCGAATCGACTGATAACTATAATCTCAATACCTTGAACCATAGATATAAAACAGCAGGATGTGCTCGGAATATAATAATAATATTGAATTATTTTATGCGCAGAAATACACTAAATTGTATCACCTCTGGGTGGCTGAATGTTGATACTAGTATCTTTTCAAGAATAGTGATATAAACTAACTAGCTTTTGCCCGCGGCTTCGCTCGCATTATATTCGGGATAACACGGTACTTACATTTATCACTATACATAGGATTTCCCCTCCCTCCAACTTTAAAGGTTTCGGGGTCAATTTCAAAATTTTTTTTTAGCAAAAAATATGTTATATTGAGCTAACCTTAAAAGCCTTTACTCAGCGTACGCAGCGGAAGCTCCAAGTATGAAAAAATACCCCCGATTTTGAAACATACTTCATTGCTGCTCCGCTTCTATTACTCGTAGCGTGATGATATATAGCCTAGCCTTCCTCGATAAATAAGCTGACAGAATTTTTGACACTGAAAGAATTTTTCAAATCGAACCAGTAGTTCCTGAGATTAGTGCGTTCAAACAAACAAACAAACAAACTCTTCAGCTTTATATATTAGTATAGATTGATCAACTGAGCTAAATTTTTAAATCTGTCAAACGTACCCATACTACAGGCCATAGTAAAAGCTCCTTCCTAGACGACGCTGCACGAATGCCGGTGGTATAAAATTGCTCCATCGTGTATCTTTATATTTGAAACTCGTGAAAACATCCAAATATAGATTGACCACACGACCTTGCGGTACACGGAAATGTACTGTTTCATCATTCGCAACTCAACAGATGTCACGAAGATGAAATAACAAATGAAAATGATGAAGAACAGATGAAAATGCTTGCATTATCTTAGTTTAAACAGACCGCAACAAAGCGGCCTGTTAAGGCTAATTCTTTTATTGTTTTTACTAATTCAACATAAAAACATCTTAATTACTGATTTCCAAAATTGTTAAGTCTAGGAAACTTAAGGACGTCATAAGAATTTTAATGTATAAAACTTCAATGTTCGGACGGTTGGACGGTCGTGTATATTACATACATTCTTTGTACCCACTGCCACTTAAACTTGCTGATTCTTGGTTGATTGCAATTCATTTTTATAAAATTCAATACAAATACAATTATCAAATAAAAACCACCTAATTCTTGGTGAATATTTTCGTTTTATTTAAACATCTTCGATTTGAGTGAAACAGTCAAATACCTGTAATACGGTATAGTTGTTATCTATCTATTCAACCTATCGCAGTCCACTGCTGGACATAGGTCTCCCCCACAGACATCCGAATATACAATTAGACTGGACAAGCCGCCAAGTTTATAGGCAGTCCCAGTGTCGCAATTTCTTTTCGGTTCTTACCTGTTAAAAGTTATTATATTTCTTGGTAAATTTACTGATTCATTGCGATGATGGCAAGTTACAATTGCAAAGGATGACATTTTGAAAAAAAAAACGGTAATGTCTTCTAATATTCGTGCGTTTTGACTCGTGTCACAGAGCGTAAACTGGCAGACAGTGTATGCTCGTTGAGCTTACATTTGTCGCACTTTAAACGCGGCTTGCCCCATCTCCTGTATTGGGAAATCTGTAGTCTCCCCCATTTCGCGCCAGATATCGCGGTCCTCCGCTTTTCTCATCAAGCCTCCAGCGACCGAGTCGTCCGGGCGTCCTACGCTACGCTTGCCGAGACGCGGTCTCCACTCCAGAACTCGTCTGCTACAACGACCAATAGTTGTTATAAGAGCAATTAATAGTTAGAAACTATACCAAGGGTTCCTTACTATTCCCGTGCAATACAAATATTTGTGTTTATAAACAAAGTTATGTACTATTTTTACATCCGTTTTTAAGTACCCGTTCAGCTTTGATGACCTCTCTGTCTGTCTGATGAAATTTATTTTTACATGATGTGACACAAGCAAAAATATCAAAAGCCTCTTAAAAGTCAACCATCAGCAAAGTGTAAAAAATCAGCAAATACATATAATAATAATAAATATTCGCTCACATTTACACAGCACCATCATGTCCCAAACTAAGCATTTAGACTGTAAGATATACATTTATTTTTTGTAAATAAATTCATATTATACTTAGAAACACCCAGACCAATACATGCAGACATGTTCATGCACACAAATGTTTGTACTGCCCGGGGATCGAACCCGGAACCCTTGGAGTAGAAGCCGACGTCTCAACCATTACACCAAAGGGTCGTCCAATAATAATCTTAGTGGAGAGTGTGCACCCACATGAGGTTCCCAATCGAGCGACCACTTGATCGAATTGAACCCGAATCGGCGCGGGCGCAGTAACCTCGCGGAAGGATAATTGAGCACAACTGACTCATATCTTTTACATGCATACATTAATCTACAAGCAACCTATAATGTATGTTCCTAAACATCATCATTCCGCTGCCCTCACAGATTTCCCAATACAGGAGATGGGGCGAACCGCGTTTTTAAGTGCGACAAATGTAAGCTCAACGAGCATACACTGGCTGCCAGTTTACGCTCTGCGACACGAGTCAAGACGCACGAATATTAGAAGAAATTACCGTTTTTTCCCAAAATGCAGTCCTGTGCAATTGTAACATGTCGTCATCGCAATGAATCAGTAAATTTACCAAGAAATACAATAACTTTTCACAGGTAAGAACCGAAAAGAAATTGCGACACTGGGACTGCATATAAACTTGGCGGCTTGTCCAGTCTAATGTATATTCTGATGTCTGTGGCTGCCCTTATCCCATTACTTGGGGTCGGCGCAGGACGTCTTTTTTTTTCATTCATCGCTATCAGCTGTGTTATCCACAGAAACCCCCTTCACACTCATATCCATCTTTACACAATCCATCCATTTTTCGTAGTCCTTCCTCTGTTTACGCATCCATCCACATGTTTAATGTATATTCCTAATATGTAGTTTAATTTTTATATGGGACATTTCGCAGTTTACAAGGTATGAAGCTAACAATCGATAGAAGACGTATAATATCATTTCCTCCCGCAACGCCATAAGGTTCGAGTCCCGTTCGGTGACGCCCTTAGGCGTTAAATGTTTAAGGCTGAGAGCCATCTGCGCTCACCACGCGCCCGGGGAAACTGTAAAGGCCATCTGCGGCCAACAGCACTAGGCACTTTGGAAAAAAAAAGTATAATGTCATCTATTGCAGCGTAAAATACTATTCTGTTTCCGTAACTAGTAAAGGGGACCCCGAATTTAACGCGAGCGAAAGCCGCTGGTAAAAAAAAGAAAAGATTTATTTTTGGAATCATTTCACAATAAATATTTAAAAAAGTATAATAAAAGCTAGTTAAAACATAAGTTACAGACAAAAAAAAAATAGACACAAATACCTACGTTGATTTTCAATTTGTAATCTTATGTCTATTCTTTAAACATCACGCTGCTCACATAAAAACAAGTGCAATTGCACTTATACTGCATTCTGCATGAGACGCAACTCGCAGACCTCGGACCGGGAGCCTATCACAATTCAATGATGCCACTCCAGACAAGAATTAGGTCGACTGTCCATGTTCTAGATTATCTTTCACTTAGGGTTGTCACCTGGCAATGGTCATTTAAATATCGATTTTAAAACACAATCTTTTTTCCGACGACCCAGTTGGTGTTGCGATTAAGACGTCCGCAACACCAAGGGTTCCGAATTCGGTCGCCGGGCAGTACAAACATTTGTGTGCATGAACATGCCTGTTTGTAATGGTCTGGGTGTTTTCTCTGTATAATATGTATGTATTTAAAATATATATATATTATATATATATATATATATATATATATATATATATGTTTATCCGTTGTTTAGTACCCATACTACAGGCTTCACGCTTAACTTGGGGTCTAGATGGCGCTGTGTGAATGTCAGTGGATATTTATATTTATTTATATTCGTGACAAAATGGATATTTAAAATCAATGTAGGTAATAAATATGTTAAATAACGCTTTTATTTCTTAATCCAAAACACTATGCCACTTATATTCTTGAATGTGACTTGTGAAATACTACGATAATAAATAATTTTAAAACGTTTAAAATATATACTATAATAATTTGATGAACTGTGAATAGGCTGTTCCTGGGCCATCTTCGGCCGCATCGTTGCTTTAACATTCAATGAAATGGCGGTTAAATGTCTAATCTTGTTCATCATCATCATCATTACAGTCCAATATGTCCACTGATGAACGAAGGCCTCCCCCATTTCCACGCGGGCCGATCCCTAGCAGTTGACATCCGTCTGCTACCCGCCACCTTAATCAGGTCATTTGTAATCAGACTAATACATTTTTAATATAATAAACTAATGTAGGCAACCCTAACTCCGCTTCATATATCGATTACATTGGCGACTGTATCAATAAACGATCGTTCAGAACTGTTTATTATAAAACAGGTCGTTTTATAATAGACCATGTTTTAAAAAAACTATCATCATTCCCAAATGCCGTTTGTAACTATTTACTGTTCGTATGTTTATATTTTGTTTTTAGTCTAAGACATTCACGGAGGCTGCATTCTATATGATGAGTAATTTATTTACCTATTCCTTGTTACACATATTTTTACAATGACCAGATGTACCTACTGATCTGAATGTAATCTATAAGGAAGGAAAGAAGCAATAAATTGTGCACAGTAGCATATTTCAATGTAAAAACATATTAAATTAAATAGGTACTCATTAATGAGACGAAGGGGTACCTAAAAAGTAAAGTTCTGTACATTTAAC
This sequence comes from Leucinodes orbonalis, assembly GCA_019425675.1. Classification (NCBI taxonomy): domain Eukaryota; kingdom Metazoa; phylum Arthropoda; class Insecta; order Lepidoptera; family Crambidae; genus Leucinodes; species Leucinodes orbonalis. The sequence goes on along the minus strand of PQWD01014655.1, from coordinate 33,895 downwards.
ACGGAAACTAAGGTAACTAATTCGACGCTCATTCCACTATGCTAAAATCAAAATTTCTTATTATGACTATGGTGTTCAATTAAACATCAGATAAAGCTTCACGACGAATTTGGCAAATATACGTAATACTTCTCTCTTCAACCTATCGCAGTCCGCTGCTGGACATAGGTCACCCCCATTTTGCGCCAGACATCCCGGTCCTCCGCCTTTCTCATCCAGCTTCCACCAGCGACCGTAATACTTAATTGATTTATGTTATTGCTAAAATGTATTGTCCTGTTAATGTAATATGATATTGTTTGTATCCTAAATATGGATAAATAAATAAATACGGTATAATTCCAAAAGTATGACAAAATTATTAAAAATATCAAAAATATGTTTCAACGTTTCTCGTTGATTTTCGGTACATAATATATCTGTCCTCAACAGGCCAAACCACTGAAGCGCTTTTTTTCAAAGCATCAAAATTCATATTTTTAGTTTCGAATTTTGTTTTTATTATATTTATGTATATTTTTTGACGTTCATAAGTGCTTTTTGTAAGCCTAATTTGAAATAAATGGTTTTGATATCTGTCCGATTGAATAGTAAACAGCTGTATTACAACCGTTGCATAATAATAATTACGGGCGTGCTGTGTACTCGGTACATAACTGATATGCAGTAATGTGTCAATCAACCGGTTAATTTAACGAGTTAGATTACCGTGACCGGCGCATTCTAAGTGCAGGCGCGTTATTCTATTAAATGTATTTTTGTACAACATCCCTTATGCTGTAATTACTGATTTACATAGTGGATGTGTACTTTGCCTACTGTCGATAGCGCCGGTGGCTCAATGGTGTGGACTGTTGCCTTCCGATACGGAGGGCGCAATTTCAAATCCCACCACGTAAATGTGTATTCGAATTTTCGAAATGATATGTACGTTTTTACTAGGTGGTCGACTCGATACTGAGTTGTCTAGGTAGGTACCACCGCAGTGCCAGATATCATCCCGTGAAACAGGAGTGTTATGCACTTTTGTGTTTTGGGATGCGGGCACTGTAGCTAGTGAAATTACCGGGTAAAAGAGACCTAACATCTGTTGTCTCGGGTGACGGGCGCAGTGCGGCATTGATGGAGAATAATAACTGTCTATCAGTTGTTGGTCTCCTTTAATGCCGCTCTGTCATGGTCTGGCATATCACTTACCATCAGGTGACGTCCAGACCGTCCTGTACACTTATAACTTGAAAATACGTTATCCAACGATGGAAAACATCGTGAGAAAACCTGCGTACGTCTGCGAAGATATTCAAAGGTTGTACGTATAGTCGGCCAATTCGCACTAGACCCGCGTGGACTACTAATGCCTATAGATCCGGATTTACGGATAGACTCGTGTGCCTCGGTTTAATGAGCTGATGGTGATGACTTACTGTTCAGGCTCAAAATCCCAAATTGACCACGATATTTCACCACTCGGATGTATCATCAACAGCACGCCACAGATCTCTGTACCTTGATTTTCGTTGCCAACTCATACCGGCCATTTAACTGATGTAATCACTCCATCTTACCGGAGGTCGCCTGACGCTACGCTATCCAAGGCGAGGTCCCTATTCCAGAACACGCTTACTTCAATAGTTATAGGTTCTGTGAATATGACCAGCCCACTTCAGCTTGCTTAATCTTTGGACTATATCGACAAATTTGGTTCTTTGTTGGATCACCTCATTTCTGATTCGATCCAACAAACTCCGAGCATAACCCGTTCCACAGCCCGGTAAGCGACGTTATTGTAGGTCCAGCCGCACTTATACAAACAGACAATATGTTCACGAATGTTCTCCACAGCCCAATGTGTGGGAAATCGTTTCCCAGCAGTGAGACGTTTAACGGCCGATGCTAATGTCCATGAACAGAAATATTTGTACTACCCTGGCATCATAACACCGCATGTTATGGGCTAATAAATGATCTTTCATTGTTTCATTGAACCTGATACACTCGGTGAAATCGCTGACTTTACAACCATTACACAACACTGGTCGTCATTATATTAGGTCATCATAGATGTCTACCACACTTACACGTATCTTTTAGCCATCGGCCCAAATACGACTAGATAAACCAATAAACCCAGTTTCACATCCGATTCAAATCACGTTATGAGATCAAGTATCGAGATCTTTTCACTTGTAAGTAGTAACTATATACAGGTTTATATGTTAGTTTATTAATATAATTTAAGAAGAGATAAGTAGGAACCAGGACTTCGTCGCTTTCTAGTTAGTTCTTGTAGGAAAAATGTAACTTAGCAGGATTTTCTCGGTATTTTTATTGTTACTAAACAATCCACGTGATGGTAAATGGTACCGCCAATCATGGACCTTATTAACTCCGATAGAGTAACGAGAGTTATTTTATGACCTATAAAGGTATATTTCTTTATTCTGAAGGAAGAAATGGTGGTTTCAGACCTCCGGTGACCACAGTAACCGACAATCGATCAATCAATCGACGGTAACAAATGCGAAGAAATTTTACGGGGAACTTGAGACGATTTTCAGTAGAACTATGGCATCTTACAAAAGTACAAGGCGATTAAAGTTGTATAACAAATAGACTCAAGTTAGAGATGCCAACTAATTACATATAAAAACCGAAATGATTACCTGTAGGTATTGTAACAGGCATAAGGCGCCGGCAAAAAATATATCACAAATTATTCAGCGATTACAAATCTTATCATATTCAGAAAAAGCAAGTCGTCTCAAAATAGACTTTATAAATAAAACCAGGTCACCTACTTGTCAAAATATCTCCCAATAAATCACGTCGACATTCAAAGGAGAAGGGAAATTGGGGAGTAGTTACTCGTAAAATAACTAAAAATATTTTCGATCGCTAAACCAAAGACATATATTAGCTGATTTTTTTTTGGTAAATAACCTACAAAAATCTTAGCTCTTATAAACGACCCGATGGTAAATGGTCAAGGTCGCCAAATTTTTACTTATGTCATAAGTGTACATGACGGTCAGGTCGCTCACCTGATGTTAGTGATACGCCTTACCATGACAGAGCGGCATTGAAGGAGACCAACAACTGATAGACGGTTATTGTCCTCCATCAATGCCGCACTGCGCCCGACACCCGAGACGACAGGTATTATGTCTCTTGTACCCGGTAATTTCACTAGCTATAGTGCCCTCATCCCGAAACACAGAAGTGCAAAGCACTGCTATTTCCCGGGACGATATCTGGCACTGCGGTGGTACCTACCTAGACGAATCAGTAATAGTCTACAACCTAGTAAAACATGTTGGGGAATTGTACAATATTTTTTTTTATGTTTTCGATCGCTTTGTCGGTCAATGGGTCAGCGACTACCATACTAAGATAATAAATGATAAATGCATAAACATTGCATACTATCTGATTTGTACCACAAGCTCTAGAGCAAAATACAAGTAACCATTTTATAATGTACTATGATACAAACCGATGTAGCAACTAAGAACAATGGGTCAGACAGCTATTGTTTTACAATTGTGGCTAGGTATATCCTTTAGGATATTACTTTGATTAACAGATAGAATGGAACCAGAACAAATTCTATAGTTATTTTCAATTCCATTGTTAATCACATAGCTTGGATTGGAAAAATATAGATAAGTTATATTTACAGCTAAAACTTAGATATACAAACAAGATGCAATCTCACTTATAAAGTGTCCGCGGCAAAAGTCTGCCCATCGCGTCAGTTGGGCAGCATTTTCATTCATAATCACGTCGCTCGCTATATGTCATACTGACATAGTAGTGTCCTCGTGCTTTTGATTTTGTACTCTTTCTGTGACGAGTTAAGGTCTTAATTTAAATGAATATAAAAATTATAACAAATATAACAATAAGTGTCATGGCGCTTAGAAATTTTTATTATCTTCATGATCATGTAAGAGCCAAAAGAATCAAATTAAACACAATTTCCCATACCAGACAATGATATTCTGTATATATAACCCATAACTCAAAAACGACCCGCCAAAGAGAATACAGTTGTAGGCTCTTTGTTTAGGTAATTGTACCCTCATTCGAAATATGTGTGCTGTCGCTGCATTCGGAACACTTTTTTCAGTTGTTTTGTGAACATATCACGAATCTTATATATACATATACTTTTTACATCATTGATAACCTCGGAGGATCTCCGAGGATCTCTAGTTCCTCCGAGTTTATAACAGAGTGGCAGTCAACGTGACTCAATAGTGAAATACATAAAATACAAAAATAGCCCCCGTGCGATATAAATAGACACTATTTATCAATGATAACGATCAGATAAGTCAGTGCAAACATTGCGTTACAATGAAATAAGAGGATTGCTTTGCAGACTACTGGCTCCACCTTTGATTGCGCATCCGTCGCATTTTTGCTTTCGTCTCTGTACCGCGTAAAACAGGCCAAACCACTGAAGCGCTTTTTTCAAAGCATCAAAATTCCTATTTTTAGTTTAGTATTTTTTTAATTGTTTTTTATAATATTCTAGTATATTTTATGACGTTTATAAGTGCTTTTTGTAAGCCTAATTTGAAATAAATGAATTTAATATTTAGATAAAATTAATATCCACAGTAGTTGGGCTTGGCATGAATTTGGACAAGACGAAAGTCATGTTCAACAGTCGTGTCATGCCACAACCGATATGCGTCGATGGCGTCCGTCTCGAGGTTGTGCAGGAGTATATCTACCTGGGCCAAACCATCCAACTTGGCCGACATAACTTCGAGAAGGAGGCTAGTAGGAGGGTTCAGTTGGGCTGGGCGGCATTCGGTAAGCTACGTCATGTCTTAACGTCAACTATTCCGCAATGCTTAAAGACGAAAGTCTGAGCAATGCGTCCTACCCGTGCTAACATACGCAGCTGAGACATAGACACTGATTGCGGGATTGGTTCACAAGTTCAAAGTCACTCAACGCGCAATGGAGCGAGCTATGCTTGGAGTCTCTCTTAGGGATAAAATCAGAAATGATTTAATCCGCAAGAGAACTAAAGTTACCGACATAGCCCGCCGGATCAGCAAGTTGAAGTGGCAGTGGGCTGGTCACGTATGTCATAGAACCGATGGCCGTTGGAGCAGACGAGTTCTGGAGTGGAGACCGCGTCTTGGCAAGCGTAGCTCAGGACGCCCCCCGGCCCGATGGACCGACGACTTGCGGAAGGTCGCTGGTGGGAGCTGGATGAGAAAAGCGGAGGACCGGGATATCTGGCGCAAAATGGGGGAGACCTATGTCCAGCAGTGGACTGCGATAGGTTGAAGAGAATATCCACAGACACTCACACAGCAGCACCTTGGTAATGTATATCATATATATATATATATATATATATATATATATAATATATATATATATATATATATTAATTTCATTTTTAAAGACGCGAAGGTTCGATGAAAAAATATTTTGAGTTACTGTACTTATTTTAAATCATTTTAGAACAATTATAAAGTTACAACAGCATAGTTTAGGAGAAAAAAAATTGTTTGACATTTGCCTACGGAACCCTAACAACCGGATTGTGCTAGAATTCAAACCAGCTCGTACTAGTTAGAACTAAATGGCTGTCAAAACGCGCAATTTACGTTGAAATCTATAATGCAAATACTTTTCTAGGCACATGTGCTTATTTTTTCGTTTAGTAACTACCTCATAACATTTTATGTTATAGTTAGCAATTAGTAGAACGATATCTTGTATGAAGTGCCAAATGCCGTATATAGTACACTACTGATCCCAAAGAATGGTCCACAGCATTAATTGAAATGAAATGACACGGCTATGGCCTGTACACCCTATACGGGTAGGCTCGTGCCCCTCGGTGGGGACGTTTCACGAGCTGATTATGATGATCGTTTAAAACATTTTTGACGACCCATCTGGTGAAAGTGGTTGAGACGTAGAGACATAGTAGACGGCTCTTACATCAAGGGTTCCGAGTTCGATCCCCAGGCAGCACAAACATTTGTGTGTATGAACATGTCTGTTTGTATTGGTCTGGGTGTTTTCTATGTTTATGTATGTATTTACAAAAAAATATATAAGTATGTTTATCCGTTGTTTCGTATACATATTAAAGGCTAATGCTTAGTTTGGGACTAGATGGCGCTGTGTGAATGTCTGTGGATATTAATTTACATTTCAAAATCCAATGGAGGACAATACTGCTGATTGCAACTAACTTGTTCAAACATCGTTGCATTACAGGTGATGCAACACCGTTTTAAAGGCGGTTCTTATTAACATCCACTTTTTAATCACTTTGTTGTTTTTAACACGTGCTGTAACGAGTTATTATAACCAATCCGTAATTAAAATTGAGCGGGTTTTGATCGCCTCGCCGGTTTTCTAATAGTTTACGTTCGTCATCAGCTCATTAAACGTCCCCACCGAGGGGCACGAGCCTACCCGTAAAGAGTGTATAGGCCTTAGTCGTCCACGCGGCCCAGTTGGACGACTTTACGCTCAACCTTTAAATCTCTTCGCAGGCGTGCGCGGGATTCCTCACGATGTTTTCCTTCACTGTAGGAGCGTCGGGTAACGTACATATAATTTAGAAAATTCGAAAACACATTGGAACGTGGCGAGATTCGATCCTGCGCCCTCCCGGTAGGAAGGCAACAGTCCACACCATTGGACCACCGACGCTCCTAATCGTATTCGTCCACACAGTTTTTAATTTTCACTTATACTTTTGTCACCGATTCGTCAAATAAAATTTATACCGAGTATTCGGCGATATATCAATTTGTAGGTCAGTTATAAAGAGGTTAGTATTTTTTGTATTTATCGGCTCCATAACTACGAAACCAATTTGAAAACTTCGTTTACGGTTTAAAAGCTTTCCCCGGATGACATAGGCTTAATTATATTTTACAATAAATTTGGGATCCTAACTTGAACTGTTAACACTTTGCGCGAAACAGGCTAGTTTTTTATTGTGTTAGGGTACATTAATTCATTTAGTAAGTCGATTTTCACTAGCTTTTTAATAGAACCAACTCCTGGATAAGTAAGTTATATAGATAAAAAGCACCATTTACCCTCTTTTATTGTATTAAGTGATTATTTATGACATTTATTTCTACCTTTCAACATCCTCGTCCACAAGGTTCATTCACGAGTACACACTTGATATAATGACGACAGTGGGTTCCTTTAATGAAGATGATTTTTCATACACCATTCCACAACATCACTGCTATACTTTAAAACCAAAATCCGCCTTGCTACTGTACGATATATATTCATAAATAAACAGTATATATTTCGAAATAACAAGTATATCTCGTATGTATGATACAGTAGCACATGCGCACGCGCATACAACCGGGTCGTACTGGCTGAGAGCGCCCATGGGCACGTCTCAATACTCTTAATTGACAGGATAGGCTATAGCGATCTTGACGAGCATTGGTCATTGGATTGGTTTTTTTTTTCAATATAAATGGATTAACTGATTTTAAAATCATTTATCGAATAAGGTTGCAAAAATTAAGTCACGGATGTGGCAATGTTTTGACACGATAGGGTCCGCTCAACCAGTGTGTAGAAAATAGATTTTCTTCTATTGTATCTGGAATACCGGCAGTTAATAGGTTAAAGTAGCAACCAACAAAAAGGGTATCTACCCAGCACTCCTGATCTTACCAATATACCCCAGATATTTTTTCTATTCATTATCCACAATAGAAAGAAACATAGTTAATTTTAAATTAAAGAAAACCACGTTAGTCCCTATATTAATTAATACATTTACTTAATGCTACCAAAATCAGCTGAGTCAGCTGCGTGGCCACCATTTTGGTAGCCACTCAGTCAATGCCAAGACAGTTTTATAAACGTGCTGGTTTGGGAAACAAATATATAACGCTGCGCAACAACAATAGCGTTTTCATGAGACAACCTATACATGAATATATTTATTTCTTCAAGAGCCTAAACTCTTTTAAATGGCCTTCAAATTTCTGGGACCTCTAGTCTTGCAAACATGGGCGATGTCACTGACCATCAGGGGAACCGTGTGCTCGTTTGCCTCCTGTTCAATAAAAAAATAAACAGTTTTTTACACGCTATAACGTTTATCTTTCTGAGGCCAATGCGAGCCGTCAGCATTACGATCAGCATTGGTCAATTAAACTAATGAATGGTGCGGGCGCCCTGACCGCGCCTTCTATGTCGAGTACTGTGTACTAAGTCGCCCGTCAAACTGAACAACCGGACGAGTGAGGATTATTTTTTATATACGGCTACGCTGTGGCGTGCACAGAGATAAGGAGTAGGGTACGCAAAGTGTGCGACAGTAATCGCAAAAACAATAAAAAAATTACATTATTTTCCAAATTGAGTGCTGTTGATGACAGCAGATGGTTTTAAATCTGTATAGGAAAATAGGCTAATAAGTCAATACGTTGGCGTTTATCTAGGTTGTCTGGACGCACAGGGTATGCACTGCTTATTTGCATATATTTAGTGCACGCCACTATTGGTCTAGGTGTTTCGATATATCGCAGTGCACTGCTGGACAGGTCTTTCCCATTCTGCGCCAGGTATTCAGTCCTACACTTCTCTTATCTCTTTTTTTATATCCTCATACTGGCCATTTCATTAAAAACACAATTTTATAAACTACCTACGACATACATCATATATGCTCATACAACGCAATGCCATTCACCAGACTGGATATTGAACTAATTCACATACACAGAGATAGTGCATTTAACTATGATGTCTTCAAAACCACTTCAAACATGTAGGTATTTACGAGTATTATAGACATTTTCCGACGCTCTTACGGTGAAGGAAAACATCGTAAGGAAACCTTCATGCACGCCTGCGAAGAGATTCGAAGGTTGTGTGTGAAGTCGTCCAATCCGCACTGGGCCCGCGTGGACGACTAAGGCCTAATCACCCTATACGGGTAGGCTCGTGCCCCTCGGTGGGGACGTTAAATGAGCTGATGGTGATGATGATGATGATGATAGACATTTTCACGCACACAAGTATTTGTATTTCACGGGAATCGAAACAGAATCCTTGATGCATTAGTAGACTCGATACTGAGTCGTTTAGGTAGGTGCTACCGCAGTGAAACGGGAAACGGTGTTATGCACTTTTGTGTTTCGGGATGAGAGCACTGTAGCTAGTGAAATTACCGGGTATAGGAGACCTAACATCTGTTGTCTCGGGTGACGGGCGCAGTGCGGCATTGATGGAGGATTATAACTGTGTATCAGTTGTTGGTCTCCTTCAATGCCGCTTTGTCATGGTCAGGCGTATCACTTACCATCAGGTGAGAGCAGTGGCGTGCACTCCATAAATGCATATAAGCAGTGCATACCCTGTGCGTCCAGACAACCCGGAAAATCGCCAACGTTTCAAATGATTCCCACTTGTTCGCCCATTTTCCTCTACATATTTGAAACCATAGGCAATCTACTGTCAGCAAAGCACTAAATTTATGGTTTTGCGATTAGTGTCATTTACTTTGCATACCCTACTCATAATCTCTGTGCACGCCACTGGGTGAGAGTCCGGACCTTCCTGTACACTAATAACTTTAAAAAAAATGATATCCTAACCAGTGGCCACACATATAGGTATACCGAAACGTGTGGTACGTACCGAAAGCGACTATATTACGTGTCAAGGAGACATATTGTTCTCATTTGGTGCCTATAAATAGCTACCGGTGACACATAGCGATAAATTCTATATGTACATTAAGGCAGTACTTCTAAACCTTTTTTACATTTTTAAACAATTTATTTTTTCTTACAAATACATTAAACTTATAAATCGACCAATTGTGATTCGGATTCGAAGGTGGCTCGCAGGGTTCCGTTTTCATCTATACATCGATAAAAATAAATAATACGAAGAGTGTCGGATTTTTTTTATATTAAAATAAAACAGCTTTAAATCCTTACGGGATTTTAATCGCGTAGATTTTTTTCAAATATTTTTAATCAAATACCTAATAGTTTTTTTTTGTATTTTCCGGTTATTTGGCCGAGTGGTTAAAAACATTGCATATAAATTTATATAAGGGTACAAATAGATACGGCGCATACACCATTTTTTACCAGTAATTCATATTCATTTATTGCGCATGTTGGTTTAAAATGGTTCTTAATATTATTAGTACAGGTTGCTCAACATACCCCTGTCAGTTGTATTACAGCCCCACGAGGTTGGTTCGAATCCTCATTAGTGTAGGACCACTTAAATTCCCTTAAATACAAAAGATCCGGTAAAAGGGCCTTATATCCCCTTCAAAACATATTATATATTAAAGTATGCTGTTATAAATGTTATTATACAAAAGAGCCGGTAAAATAAATAAATAATTAACAAACCCTAAAAATAAATGGTTCTCCACCACTGAACTAGATCAGTGCTCTCATCTCTATATATGATCATCTATATATATGGTCTGTTTTCACTCATGGAAACATTAACATTTTTGAAAGAGCTAATAATTGTAGGCTCAGAGATCCTAATACACTGATCCTTAGTGCGATCCCCAAGTCTGACAAGTATGGGAAAAACTGCCTGTGTATGTGTGTACGCATCTATAATAAGATCCCAAAGGAAATTAAAAACTGTACTATTAACGCGTTCAAAAACAATTTTTTCAAATGGCTTCTAAAAAAAAATATTATGACATAAAGGACTTTTTAAATGATAAATGTATAGGTTAATAATATTGTTCCATTTTGACATTTAATTAAGCTTGAAAATATATTTTTACTCTGATAATTATTTGCATGCTAACTATTTATAGCGAAACATGTGCACTCCTAAATTTTATGTACAACTTTTATACCATGTTTTTTAGCAAATAAAGAAATATTCTATTCTATTCTATTCCTCAGGCAAAACGCAACATAATGCCTACATATATAGCTATTTGTATTGCAACAACAAGAAGAACACCGACCTCCAACTACAAATCACCTACGAAAGATGATAATGGAGCACGTGAATATATTTTTATGAATAGTCACTAAGAAACAAAATTAAAAATCTTTAATCATCACGTCCATTTCGTCCCTCCAAGAAGGGGGCCTTTCCACGTTGCTTGGCTATGTGGAGCTTGGGCAGAAACTCACCACGCGAGCCCAATGCGGATTGGTGGACTTTCTTTAGACAATCAGGTGATATAAATAAATTGTTGACGATCCCAAACTCACCAGTGGTATCGAAACTTCAGATCTGAGGAGAGATGTGGCCACCTTGTGTGTTTTCTACCGCGTATACGGTAACGGTTTGTGTTCCGAGGAGCTGTTTGACATGATGCCCACGGCTTCCTACTATTATATTATTTTAATGTATTTGTTTATAGTATTGTTATATGTTATATTTGAGCGTCGGTGGCTCAATGGTGTGGACTGTCGCCTTCCTACCGGGAGGGCTGAGCTTCAAATCCCGACACGTACCAATGTGTTTTCGAATTTTCGAAAATATATGTACGTTATCCGATGCTCTTACGGTGAAGGAAAACATCGTGAGAAAACCTTCATGCACGCCTGCGAAGAGATTCAAAGGTTGTGTGTGAAGTCGTCCAATCCGCACTGGGCCCGCGTGGACGACTAAGGCCTAATCACCCTATACGGGTAGGCTCGTGCCCCTCGGTGGGGACGTTTAATGAACTGATGATGATGATTGTTATATTTATATTTATTATATTTTTTATATATTATTTTAAGCTCCGTGTCTACAGCACCGATACCGACCGAGCTCACTGAAAATCGGCGTCAGGGTCCGCTCATAGGGGGCCCTGGCTTATGCTGAGTGAGTCCGTTTAGCCTAGACGTCGTAGCACGCCACATATTTGTTAATCATAAGTTTGTAGTAAATGTGTATATACATAGTTCATTTCTCACATTAATTAGTTGTAATATGCGATGTTTAGATTTAATAAATGCCTTCTTTCTTTCTTTTTCTTTCTTTCTATTATCGCACTTGTCGCCATCGACGAGGGTTCCATCCTCACACATGAGCATTTCAATGGTAGCGCACAGTACGGTTCCAGAGGAATTTTGCTCCCGCGAACGCTCAGATTATGGAAGGAGCTCCCTGTCGAGGTTTTCCCAAGGGAATATTGTATGGGGTCCTTTAAGTGGCGAGTAAGTAGTGCCTCTGGTATTGGAAGCGTTCATAGGCTTCGGTAACTGCTTACCATCAGGCGGCCCGTAGCATGGTTGCGACTTAGTAGTATAAAAAAAATCACTATGTGATCTCCCCGCAGGTTTCGAACCCACGACCCGCGGATCACGCATCGATCTAAACCAACACTCAACGCACTGTTTTAACATCACACAACAACTTCAAAAAGGTTACATATTAAAATAACAAAGCGAAAGTGAGGTTGAATATGAACTTAATAAGGCCTGCAAAACCGCGTGTAATTGGCCAAGGGCCGTAAAACTGGTCGGCGATTCTAGCCCAGAGCTGATCAGGTTGTCATATATGGCGTTAAGTTTACATGTAACTCAATATGTAATCTATAGTACGAGACAAGTTGAGTTGCAATTTTTCTAGTGATGTGATATTACTTACTGGGTGGGTAGTTTTTATATCGTAATTTTTTTCCATGCAACAATAGTGAAGTGTAAAGCATTTACGTACGTTTCTTTAGTATATAATGCCCATTATGTATGCTTCCTTATAATAGATTTTGCTAACATAGTTGTATTGGTTTACGCTATAAATAATTGTATGTATTTTACCAGAGAATAAACGAGTGTTATCGCGGAAGGTTGCATTCTCATCTATACTAATATTATAAAGCTGAAGAGTTTGTTTGTTTGAACGCGCTAATCTCAGGAAATACTGGTTCGATTTGAAAAATTCGTTCAGTGTTATATAGCTTATTTATCGAGGAAGGCTATAGACTATTTATCATCACGCTACGAGTAATAGAAGCGGAGCAGCAATGAGTAATGTTTCAAAATCGGGGATTTTTTCATGCTTGGAGCTTCCGCTGCGTACGCTGCGTAAACAGTTAAAGTTTCGTAAAATGTATGATGTTCCCCTTTTAGAGGTCTAGGAAAAGTCCGCGACAGCATATGTCTATCTTATAAGGCTAGCTCCCTATAACATATTTTTTGCTAAAATAATGCATCATTTGCGAAGGTGTTTTCATAAATATGATAATAATCCTTATCTAAATAAATCCTTTACTTATCACAAGTATTTAATTTCAAACAAAATTGCTCTTTACATCATTCAACTTAAATTAATATCTTATGAGATATCGCAGTTTTAACTCACCTATATAAACGAAGTAGCGGGTTAAAGAGAGCGTTAGGCCAAAGTAACTATTCCACGCGAACGAAGTCGCACGCAAAAGCTAGATTTATATATAATAGTAACATAACAATAAAAATGAGTCAGAATTTATTCAGTTCAGGCTATAATGTAAAACACTTATTACTTCACTAAAATTTACGTTGTTCGTTGCCAAATTAGTAACATTAATTGTCATGTAGTCATTAGGAATGAGGTGGTAAAGAAATATATCAAGTGAAAAGGAATCTACCGAAGTCATTTCAAAACAACAACAAACGTGTTTTTTTTTATCATCTATAGGCAGACATTTGACCGCCATCTCACCTGATGGTAAGTAATGATGCGGCCTACGATGGATCATGCTTGCCTAGAAACAGATTGAGAATGGAATGCTCACACAGCACTATTACTGCGGAGTGGGGGGCAAGGTGCGGGGGGTCACTTACCCGCACGCACCTCATACCCCGATTACTATCTCAACCTGTCGTGCACTGTACTTATATATCTGGTGCAACAATTTACACCTGGTGATATTATACTAATATAATACATGCGAAAGTAACTAAATTAAAAAATAGACAGAAAGTCTGTCTGTTATTACTCTTCCACGCCTAAACGGTTGAACGGATTTCGATGAAGTATGGTCGATGTAATCTGGAGACAGATATAGGCTACTTTTTGTCTTATAAACCCCACTTCCTTCAAATGGGGGAAGTATGTGGAGCGGAGTCTCCAAACACAGGCACAATTTCCTTAAATGGGGGCCCCAATCTACATTGTCACTACATTTAAGTTTTTACAGAAATAAAATATTTTTATTATAATATATATGCAGCATTCCGCAATTTTTAAGGTCGAAAGCTACATTAATCTTGCTTCCGAAAAACAAAATAATAATTACTAGGAAGGCAAATTTGATATCACATTTTTGAAATGTTTTCTTTCCACTTTTAAATTTCGCCGCCATGGGCCCTATCCTCGACTGCTCCTAGTGTAAATCCACCATAAAACTGACTTACCTGAGGGTCCCGAAGGTCTGGCTCGCTGGCAGCAGCGGGGGGAAAGGCCTCTGCCTCCGCGCTCACGTCGCCAGCGCTCAGGGTCCGCCGACGATGCTGCAACGGCTCTGGCCACCTGACCATACGAAATATCATCATCATTGAGATGCCACGAATATTCGACTATACCGCATTCGACCGAATAAAAAAAAATGGCCAAGCCACCGAATAAATTTCGTTGTTAGATTTTATGGTCATGTACATCACATATTTTACTAATTGTATCAACCCATGGTTAAGGAATAAGAGGGGGGGCGAAAAAAGTATGTGTATGCGGAAAATATTTAATTTATAAAAAATATATATTAAAAACCTCAACATATTTTTCAAGACTTACATATTGAGATACGGAATTACGGACGGACAGCCAAACAAGACGAATCTATAATGGTACTTTTTTGCCATTTGGCTTCCGTACGGAGGTTCCGTACCTTAAACTGAGCGTTGAGCGTCATTGCCACTATGATTTTCATGTCTTCTTTATTGCCAACCCATTTCATACTATTATCAAAACTGGTTCAGTTGATCTAAGAATTACACGTCACAAACTTTATCTTATTACAATATTAGTACAGAAGAAAATAAACTTACCAATGATCTCGTCCGTCAGCTGATTCACAAGACCTATCCCTTGAGCGCGGCTCCTGCGATCCGTTCAGTCCATCCCTCGAACCCTCAGCCGCGTCCCTCCCATTCCTAGATTCCTTCGACTTGTCCCTCCCACTTTTAGAGTCCTTCGATTTGTCCCTCCCACTTTTAGAGTCCTTCGACTTGTCCCTCCCACTCTTGGAGTCCTTCGACTTATCCCGACTGTTTATGGACTCCTTTGATTTGTTGCGAATATCTTGGGATTCGTCTTGGAGTCTTTGGATCTGTCGCGCGAGTCCTTGGACCTATCCCGGGAGTCCCGCGATCGATCACGACCAGACAGTATATTTCTCGTCTTCGATAGAATGTTGAGGGGTTTGAGCGATTTGCGCACCTGGGATATGAAAAAAATACAGTTAATAGTAATTGTACACAAATTTAAACTGAAATAATTATAACCTCATGTTTCAACTTTATTTTGTAAGTATTTGTTATACAACAAACACACATTTAAATAAAAAATGGCATTATAAAAAGAAAAATGTTATATATTTAGTTATTATTTATTTAAAATGTGATACTCGATTTTATTAAAATAAATCAGCAAAATTAATTTTGCTTTTTCTCAATTTATTGTCAAGACAATATGAGTATAGGAACAATTAAAAGAAATAACATAAAAGTAGTAGGTAAAAAAAAGGTATTTGATATGGTATTTACAATACCATTTTGATTTCAATGTGCGAAATGTCTAAAGGTAAAACAAATATAAACAATTCACCTTGCATTTAACGGCAGCCGGATGCACAAACTTGTCATCGTCCGTGTTATTGGTCGGAGGGTCTCGGAGCCCCAACACTAGCATATCGTCCAACGACGTCTGCAAGTAACGCTGCCTCGGCCGGGCTTCCTCATGGCTACGCGATGAATACACCGACACTGAATCGCTGGCTTTCAACTCGCTCGTTCCAGCTTCTGGTACCACCGACTCGGCAGACCGCCACTCGCCCCTCTCCTCGTATATGTCGACCGAGTTAAACGTCTCCGCAACACGATCGATATCCAACTGCGCCGGTATGAACTCGTAGTGTCCCTCGCTCTCGCTGTACACCTTATCGTAGACCGCTCCGTTGGCCCGCGAGTATCCGTTGTAGTTGTACCCGTCGTCCACGCGCGGCCGGACCGGCTGCTCGCTCGCATTCAATATCACATCGTCCAGATTCAACGGACGACCTTGACCGCCAAACCCGTCCACAACGGGGATCGCGTTCGACAGGAACGACCCGTCCGCATCGAAGCCGCACCCGACCAGACCGAGCGGACGACGCGGCCGCGCAAACCCCTCTGGGGGAGGACGCTGGGCGAAGTCGACCACCAGTATCCTATCAGCGATATTCCGGCAGTCGTTGTGGAAGCCGATGCCCGAGTCGCTGTTGCTGGAGGTGGTAGTCACCTCGCTGTGGTTGCTCGGTTGAGGGGAATTCGCGACGAAATCTTGCCCCTCCAGCCTAGCGTCGTCGCGGCGGCCCGGCCTTCGGTCCCTCGGAACTCGGAACGCGGCCCTACACCTCGAGAAGTTGCCAGCGGCGGGACTGTCCCCCTTCACGGCCAGTTTCGATATCTGCTGCAAACCAGGACTGGCGCTTTCGTCCGCGGGCAGCGAGTACATGCCCCTAATAACGCCGACCACGTACTCAGCCGACGGTGGGAACTCCAAGCATCTCTCCGCGACCGGGTCCCTGGTGCACGCGATCTGGAACTCCCGCGCCCGTACGGCGTGCGCGTCGTGTTCCGCCATGCGCGGGTCCACCGCGAACACGTGGCAGCTGTGCGACGCTTCTTCCTCCGTTTCCGCCGAGGTCACCAGCCCGAAGTATCTCCTGTCGGCTTCGGAGCCACAGCCCGCGTAGACAATGCGCTCGCGGGGGTACTGGGCGAGTGTCTGTCCGGTGGGACGCCGGAGGAGTAGCGCGTTGGGTAGTACTGAAAGTAGAACAGGGGTTGCCGGTCGGCGTTCCTGCCTGAGCTTCCTGACGGCCGTGCGGACATTCCCCGGGGCCGCGGAGGGCGCGGCGTGCGGGGTCTCGATGGTCCCGAGGTAGCCGACCACGGCGCGGCACTCCAGCCGGCAGTGGCTCGGCGTCAGCTGGCCCCGACTCAAGTTCTGTAGGATCTCGTTGACGCCGGACGTGCTTGGCGCCGCGTGACAACCTGAAATGGAGACAATGTTCATGTACCACAACTGTATTTTTATATTTTTTATAAATATTACAACAAACAAACACAAATTACGTAGTGCAGAGTGCAAATTACCCAGCAATGCTAATTTTGTAACAATTATTTACAAACAAAGAAAATGTTAGGTGAGAATCATACTTTACAACAGAATACAACATTCTCTATGACATTTTTATTCCCAAATGAAGACCACGTACAAGCAAGCAATCATAGCGTAAGTCGCCTTCAAAATGGACAAATGAACCCAAAATTAATTGTAGCTAGCAGCTTCATGCAGAAGTCTTCTGAGACTGGTTAAAGTGACCATTGCTAAGGTAGATACTAAACAATAAACATTAGTGGCAGATATGATAATAATGAATTATAATTCAGTCTAATAGTAATGACTTAATAGAATGCATTTGGGAAAATCTGAAAAAGTATAAAGATAATAAATTTGATGGTGCCAAGTGTTATGAGTACATACAGTAGCTTAAACTACACATGCAAACTAAGAATATGTTTAAAATACTAATAAATAATTATGTATACAGGCAATAATAAGCATAATCATACTATTAGTAATCAGTTAATGCGGAAGTCAATAGGTTGGGCGTTCATTTAGCTTTGAACATATTATTAGGCTGTAATGATAGGGTATGTGTTTTCGAATTTTCGATATTATATGTATGTTATCCGACGCTCTTATGGTAAAGGAAAACATCGTGAGGAAACCTTCATGTATGCCTGCAAAGAGATTCAAAGGTTGTATGTGAAGTCGTCCAATCCGCACTGGGCCCGCATGGACGACTAAGGCATAAGCACCCTATACAGGTATCATGAAACTTAACATAAATCATGTAAACATATAGGTAACATATAAGGGATTGATAACAAAATTTTTAAATCCTTCATTTCTAGCAATAAAAATGCTTGTGATTCCTGAAGGGTTCATTCTGTAGATTTAATACATATAGTCAATTAGGAGCTATGTTGCTAATTTATTTTTAAATAATAACAATGCAAAAGGAATGAGTGTGCAAACTAAGGGATTATTATGCATTATGCATGGTAAAATAATGCATTCTGTAATTATGTAGGTGAGCACAACACAAAAGGTGCATAAATACAATAATTGCACATGGCAACTTGTCACATACCCAATTGTAATGATTAGCCATCTGTAAAAAATTACAATTTAATTATTAGATAATTTTGTACATATTTATAGATAAAACAAACAATGCAGAACCCACTGTTCAAGTTACATAACCGGGATTTAAGTATCACAAACAATAGCTTTTTCACAGTTTTTCCGGCTAAAACTTAGAGGGAAACATTATTATGTTTGTATTATCAAGTAATGCATAATAAGTATGAATCACCCAAACCCTAGTAGATTTGTTATATTGATTTAGACTAGTGTCAGGATATTTAATGTGGGTCTTGATAGAGGTTTTATTTTGACCTCAAGTGTGGGTTCAACTCCAACATCAACCAAGTATATAAACATTTGTGATAATTCTATATGTTATCACTTGAATCCAAATTGAATTGATATATCTTTTTAAAAAAAAAATCTTTTTTATAATTTAAAAATTATCATTAAATTAAGTGTGTATAATGGAAACTGTCTTACACAAATCATACATTAGAGATTTTGTTTCCCATCACCAACCAAATGTATAAATAAACAGAAAACTGTATCAATATTAGTATACATAAAAAAATATATGCTTTTATCTAAATGTCTAAAGTATTAAATATACAGCAATAAATAAACAGGTTTCAAATTATCAGCAGATACTATTTCAAAATAGCTAGTTCAAGCTGTACCACCACTTACTGTGTCTACTTAGTGAATGTTGTCTAACCTGGATGGTGCATCATGTGCGGCCTGCGGCGCGGCGGCGGGTGCCTCCGGCGAGTGCGCGCGCGCTCGTCCGGCTCCGTGTCCTCGGTGTCCGTGGGCGGCGACTCCCGCGGCGCCACACTCAGTGATATCGCCCCCGGCGCGGCCGCCACGAGCCTCGCTACAGATGCATGAGGCGCTCTCGCCACATTAGCACCGTCTACAGTCAACAATGCGTCTCCGGCCCGCAGGCCAGCTCGCTCCGCCGGCCCTCCAGCCGCTACAGCCGACACAACGCACGGCCTCTGCCCAGCAATAGTAAAACCAAAACCGCCAGCACCTCGTGCTACTACCAAACGACGCTCAGGAGTCCGAGGCAGCACGGCACGACGACGTCTTCGTCTTTGCTGTTGCGGTACCATCGTAAACTTTGTATACAACACGAATACTTAACAGCAGCAAGCCACAGTCAATACTTTATGTTTACAGTTATCAAACACATTTTTTGCATTCCTAATTGATATATTCATACAGGAAAGGAATAGTATGAGTCAAGTGTATACAAAATGTTTGTCACAAACTAGAAAAACTAGAATTATGAAAGTTTCGAGGTCTTTACGACTGACGTTTAGAAAGTTTGACTTCGTTCTAAAACCATCTAAAAGNAAAAAGCAGGGGAAACTCAAGCTGCAAGCACAGAACGAAGGGTTCAAAGCAGAACAGCCATCGCTCACAACCTCAATTGAGTTATAGTATGAGAGCGATGCAGCATCCGAGACGAGTGGGCTGACATGCTGGACGATGACGAGCAGAAGTACATCATGCAGCGGCTCGCCACTCAGCCCCAGCTTCTGTCAATGTGCCAGAAAAAGAGCAACAACAGAAGTGAGTTTGTTGTGGAAGTTTACTTATGTATGTTATTTATTTAGCTGTGCTAACTAATTTAGTTCGTAGTTTGTACTATTTTGAAGCTGTCACAGTGTACAAATACCTCATCCAATTCTGCAGTTTGTGTTCAGGGTATTCTACACTTGAATATTGAGACATTACATCGTTGTATTCAAAGTTAAGTTGGTCCAATTAACCAAAATCACATTACATATTTTTATTATTTTATGTGCTAATTTTGATAGATGGTACAGATTAATAAGAATATTCATGTAAAAATATGTACCAATTCATTCATAATGTTAATAATATGAATTATGTAATTGAATATTGATTGCTGAGAAAAGTTTATATTTATCTTTCTTTTAAATACTGAACATGTAACATTCCATTTATTAAAGTTTCCCAACTTTTAGGTCGAAAGGTAAAAAAAGAAAAAAGAAGAACAAAGGTAAATAGAGCCGAACGAAGCTCAAAGTAGTGACAGCGGTGCCGAGAGCGAAGATGTATCTAATAGTGAGCATGAAGTGGATTCAGGCAGTGAACTCGAGGAGCAGTACGAGAAATTAGCAGAGAGGCCACCAAAGAGGATGAGCCATTACTACCGATAAAGACAAAAGATGGAGTGCTTGAGAGAGCTGAAGAGTGTGAAGGTATATAATGCTAAATTTATTCTGACATATTCTTCATATTATACATGAAATTGGACCCTATACTAAGATATGTCCCTGGTACTGGTATAAAATTAAGAGCATACTAATTGCAACCGGCCCGATGGACCGACGACTTGCGAAAGATCTTTGGTGGAGGCTGGATGAGAAAACGGAGGACTATCTGGCGCAAAATGGGGGAGACCTATGTCCAGCAGTGGACTGCAATAGGTTGAATAGAATAGATAGATAATTGCAACCCCAACCGCAAAATCAAGATCTCCCCAGCTGGCATTTGATAATCTTTGATGGCAAAATTCTATCATAAAATAATATAGCACATATTATTGAGTTTGGTAACCCCAGTTATCAAATGAAAACATCATTTTCATACAACATATCTGTAAAATTGCACACTGGATTTTTTGCCTTGCCACATTGAAAGGTCATTTTTGAACAATTATTCTTACCTAATGGACTTATGTTTCCATTCTTCCATATTTATAATAATAATAATTCGTTTATTTGAACCAGAAAGAAGAACACAATAATTGCTGTTTACAAAGTTTGTCGATAAATTAACAATTATGTTTTGCTGCCGGTACTTAAAATAGGATTTACCTGTGCTATAAGTACCGGCTACCTTCCATTGATACATTATAATTATCAAACGTATTATTTAACCTAAGAGTATTGTGTTAATACAGACATCAATCTCATCTTTGTCTTCTGCTATAACATAAATATTTTACTGGCTTAGGAGCTGACCTTGCCAAAATTTGGCACCTGCATTGATATCCTTTTATGATACTAAATACCTTTATCTTGAAGGTATTGAAGGCGACAAAATACTGAAGGTGACTGCTTAGTACTGTACAGATGATAATTATTGTATTAAGCTTTTATATTATTAAAGGCAAATATTTTATGAAATTGAAATTGAAATTGAAATTGAAAATGTAATATGTTGTCAGAAAGTGATTCAGAACCAGAGGAAGATCAAGACCAGTCATCTCAAATGCTAGTAGACAATGAGGAAGAACAATCAGAATCTGACTCTGGCATGGAAGGCACCATAGAAGATAATGATACCGCAGATGGAGAGGTGACAGCAGTTCAGCTTCTTGCAGCAAGAAGAGACCGGTTGCAGCATGAAAAGCTGCGGATTGGTGCATTGTGCTCATCTCTGTTGGAGAGTCCCGAGAAAAAGGTATGCACTTATATTGTATCATCTATTATATTTATATATACTTAACTGCTTAATAATACTTTGTAGATGATTATATATTTACTAATACGTATTTTGATAAAAATTGTGAATATAGTTATTTTGGTAACAAATGATATGATTCTGTACGAAACACAATTTTTTTAAAAAGAGTAACTACCGAGTTTCTTGCTGGATTCTTCTCAGTGGAAAACTACTTCCCGAACCAGTGGTAGCTTCATTTGACATTCATAAGTGTTCTGTAAGGACCTAAACTGAATAAACACTTTTCATTTTTTCATTTTCATTTATGACCATGTGTAATGAAAGTGGTGTTATTAGTGAAATGGTCAAGAAGTTACCCATGATACCAAGAGTTGCTGACCTCATGAAAATGTTTCTGTGCATGAATATGTCTGTTTTGGTCGTGGCCTGGTTGTTTCTATATTAAATAAGTACGAATTTAGAATATGTATGTATCTAGAGTGCAAGCTCGTTCATTCTTATAAAAACTTGGATTTTTGGTAAAGCAGATGAAATCTGAAATTGATGCATCTGAGGTTTTATGTATTCCCATAATGTTTCCAGCTGAAGAACTTTTTCCCGATCCTGTACCTGATGGAGGAGCGGCTTAAAGACGAGACCCTGAATCTGCACTCGGTGCGCAAACTGGCCACCCTGTCTGCTTACGAGGTGTTCAAAGACATCCTGCCCGACTACCAAATACGCCATCAGGATTACTCCAATGTCAAATGTATGTACTTGAGATGGTTTTCCAGGTGACAAACTTAGATATGCGAAATCGCGAATATTCGCATATTTTTCGATATTCGCATTCGCATTCGCAAGAAACGATGGGAATATTTTGCGAATGTTTTTAACAAACTAAAAGGAAATGATTATATAGATAGATGCATATGAATTAATAACACAATAGATAAGCAAGCTTTATATATTTTATTTAATCATATGTGAATTGACTGTTCCATAATATGAAAAACTTAACCTTTTTATTTTTTAGAACCTTAAATCAAAACAAAACTTTTCGAATGAACTTTCTTTCTGTGACTAACTTCGTTCATTCAACCTGTATCGGTTCGGGCGCTCGTCTAAGTTCGGTTTCAACATGGCCGGCACGAAAGGTCAAAACTGTCAAATATTTGACGCGCGCTTTATTTGAAAATTAACATTCGCATTCGCGAATATTGAAGATAAATAAATATTCGCATTCGCGAATGTTAAAAATTCTATATTCGTTACATCACTACTCACTACATGTCATAGTGACATAGTAGTGTGCTCGTGATTTAGATTTAGAACGCTATTAATAACGCCATAAGGTCAAAATTGTTATGCATAATTTTATGTCATAAGAATAAGTCAATGTATGTGTCAACCGGCTCAGAAATTTTTTCGAGATTGTGTATCTAGTTAGTTAATTGTTTATCTATGATAATAATATGATTGTTATATGTTTAAATTATTTGTTTTCAGTGAAAAAGGACACATTGGCCCTGTACAAATACGAGAAAGAGTTGTTGGAATTCTACAAACGGTATCTGCAGAGACTAGAGAAAGCAACAATGGTGCTGCGCCGTAAGAAAGGCGATAACAGGTAATAATATTCCATAGGATTGTATCGTTGAATATTTCAAGATGTCATAAAGAGAGCCGGCAACGTCATAAATAAATAAAAGCAAAAAAAAGCACCTTAAAAAGGGTACTACGCTGTTTACGCTTTTGACGAATATATATGTGATAAAACTCCTGGTCTTAAACTGCTCTGCTGCTGTTAATTTTTTACATTAAGTTTTAAAAAAAGACTGTACTCTTGAGTTTTCTTGGATGCTTCTTTCTCAACAGGCCAAAACGCTGAAACATCAAAATTATTTTTTTTAGTATTTGAAAAGTTTTTTTTATTGTATTTTTTGAAGTTCATAAATGCTTTTTGTAAGCCTAATTTGAATACATGGATTTTGACACTGACTGAAAAATATATGACTATTTCAGAGTACCAGACGAAGCAGCGGTGTCGCTCGCACTGGTTTCCCTACAGTGTATGTGCGGGCTACTAGTCGCAAGGCCTAACTTCAACTATGCGACCAACGTGGCGCAGAGTGTGGTGCCCCACCTGGCCGGCGCCAGCGCCCAGGCCACCGAGCTGGTCACCAGGTGTTGTGTGGACGTGTTCGCGCAGGACAATAAGGGGGATATCACGTTGGCGGTGAGTGACAATAAATAAAATATAAATAAATACAATAATATCCACTGCCATTCACACAGCGCCATCGGTGAGGACGTTTAATGAGCCGATGATGATCAAATATGTATGTATTCCATTCCCCCTTTAACCAATTCTTTTGCCCCATGCGCGGAGCACTAACATAATATTATAATAATTAAATTACAAAATAATCTTAAACTAAAAAGAGTACGGACCATGAGTCTGTAGATGTAATTTTATTAATAAAAAAAAATATATGTATGTATTTAAAAATAAACTGTGTTACGTATGTTTATCCGATGTTTAGCACCCACGCTTAAATTAGGCCGAGATACTGCTGTGGGAATGTCAGTTGAAATTTATTTAGTATTATTTGTGAATACCTATAAGAATAGAATAGAAAACGTTTATTTGACGACACAAAAACACGAATATACAGTTTAACACAGAGGATACAATATAACGATTACAATTTTTACACAGTTTACAATGATTGATACAAGGAAGAAATACACTGATAAAAACAAATAAATAGTTAAAGGAATAAATATTATAAAGATAAATATATGAATGAAAAGGAAAAAATAAATAATAATAATGTGGTCAAAGGGGCCCCATCTCAGCGTAGGCTGTCGCATGTTACGTTCCTTTATATCATTTATTAATTTTTGTACGGTCTCGACCGTACAGTGCATTTCCGCTTACTTCATTATTTAGCAATAATTACTTAGTTCACCTAAATCCCCGCGCGGTTTAGACGTGTACTCATATCATGTGCATATCATTATATCACTTTAATATCAATTGTAATCAATATATCATTTAGCAGCACAGACTCTTTTATTTATCACATCATTTGTCTTGGTGTATGGTCTGAACCGTACAATTTTAGAGTGGCCGCGGCAGCCCAGCGCTATTATGACAGAGCCCCAGTGCCAATAGAATAAAAAATAACTATATTATGTATACGCGTATGAATATTATGTAATTATTATTACTAACTAAAAATATACATTAACCGTTAAAATATAAAATATATATTATTAAAATGCTTTATTTATTTTTATTTTAGAATTTGTATTTATTTACAAAAAAAATCATATATGCTACTCGTAGTATATAGGGCTAGATGGCGCTGTATGAATGCCAGCCGATATATATTAAAATAATACATTTGAAATTGCAGATAGTCCGCCTGATCAATCAGCTGGTGAAGCGTCGCGGGGACAGGCTGAAGCCGGCAGCACTGGAGTGCCTGCTCTCGCTGAAGATACGCGACGTGGACCTCGACGCGGAAACAGATGTTAAACACAAACAAAAACTGGATACTAAACACAAGAAGCGGATCGTCAACTTGTCCAAGAAGGAGAAAAAGGTAAATAAAGCCAGGCTTATCTTTTTCTTTAACTTTTTCTACTCAAAGGTTGCCTGGAAGAGATCGCTCGTAGCGATAAGGCCTGTGCCCACTATTTGTCTGACTTTTCTGTGTTGTGAACCTTTTATAAAATGTAAGCAATAAAGTGTTTATCTATTTTATGTGGTAGAATGAATTTGTTACGAATTGACGTAATTAAAATGACATTAAATATGGCGGCTAATATGTGACGTTAGTCCACCATAGAGTATGACATGCGAATTGTCAAATAGCAAAGAGTCTAGCATGTTCTAGATATTTCGCGAACTATGTAGAATGACGTCGACGCTTCGAGCTCAGCGGCCGGACAGGTATATAAGGCGGGCCGACGGGTGCGCCGGGAGTCTTGTGTTCTACTCAAGAGCGAACGAAAAAGCGAAGTACCTGCGACTACAAGGAAGAAGCGAGTGATACAGCGATATCTAAGGGAACGTCGAGTGTGATATAAGAGTGTGAAGAGTTAACGAGTGATTATAACGTGTGTGTACATTATACGGACTCATTAAGTGTTGTGTTATAGTGTGCAGTGTTAATTACGGATTATAGTCCGTGCGGTAATTGACTAATTAGTGAGAGTGTAAGTGTAATTAGTGTTGTGTGTAATTAATAGTGGTTAATTAATAAAGTGTGTTACCGTGTTATACTTCGTGTTTGGCAATAATTTATCCTGAACCCCCAGCTCGTAACAAATTATTACCGACCTCCGACCGAAAGGTAGGTGTTATATCCGGCCAGTCAAACGTTGTTAACGAAAACACCGTAGCGGTGTTTTCGTTAACAACGTTGACTGACTGGATAAATTCTTATTGATAACATATACTAAAAGCAGTCTTTTAGTATATGTTATCAATAAGAATTGGAACACTTCTTTAAGTTTTAACTTGAACATTTCCAAAGATTATTCAATACGAGTAAGTATCGATACTTGACGACCGATACAGTATAGAGTAAAAGAGTCGATACCTCAAATGATATCGTTTCTTCCCTGCGTCGGCTTCTACACCATGGATTCCGGGTTCGATCCTTGGGCAGTACAAATGTTTGTGTGCATGAACATGTCTGTTTGTATTGGTCTGGGTGTTTTCTATGTATAATATGTATGTATTTACAAAACAAATACCATATATATATTTATCCATTGTTTAATATCCATGTACAGGCTTCAGCTAAGTTTGATAACCACTGAGTGTAAAAAGTTTTAAAGAGTATCTCGATTTTCTTGCCGCTCTTCTGAAGATCCTACTAATTCGAACTGTGGTAAAGTAATAAAATTTAAAAATATAATAATAATAACAATTTACGATTCAAAAGATCTTCAGTTAAGACTTTTTTCTCTTATTTGGTTGGTACAAGATGTTGCGTGAATGTCTGTGGATATTTATCATATTATTACTTTGTATACCCTGCTCATAATCTTTGTACACCACTGTGTATGTATATACATTGTGTTTCCAGCGAGCTAAGAAATTGAAGGAAGTGGAACGTGAGCTCCTAGAGACAGAGGCCCAGGAGAGCGAGCTGGCGCGGAAGAAACAACTCACCGAGGTCACCAAGACCGTGTTCCACATCTACTTCAGACTGCTCAAGTCTGCGCCCAAGTCACAGCTCCTTACCGCAGCTTTGAACGGCATTGCTAAGTAAGATATTTATAATTTTTTTCTTTCACAAACTATCAATTTATTATTTTTATATGTGCGGCCTTGGGATATATTATATTTAAATGTGTTTTTTTATATTCTGTATCGCACATTTAAAAAAATCCTTAAACTAAACGCCTTTTTCTTTTATTGTTTTATTTGTAATACTATAACTATCACTTTTTAAGTTTATACTAACAAATAGGAATATTCGCCAAAAATTGCATTCAAACATGTATTTTATTAAACATAGTTATTAGAAAGAATAATTATGTTTTTTTTTTTATTTTAAAATAATCAAGTACGTTAATCTTGGTACTCAGATCGCGATATATGCGTTTTTAAAGGTCATGAAACTGGTTCACTTTTACAATTTTATGACGTATGTAAATCACGTGTGTACAAGTGAACAACTTTTTAGACAACCCCAGTATCGTTTCCGTGGTGTAGCGGTTATCACATCTGCCTAACACGCAGAAGGCCCCCGGTTCGATCCCGGGCGGAAACATGTCTTTTTTCTGTTTTTATACGGTATATCCATGTGTGATTTTGTTTTTAGTAAACATTTTATTCACAATAATGTAATAAAATTACATAAATAATTTTATCCGATAAATTAAAAAGATTCTGCTTATTTGAAGGCATCGAAAAAGTAATGTTAAATGTAATAGTATTGCTGGTAGGACTTATATATATTTTTTTAATCTACTCAGAACAAATATTAATTTTAAAGCCATTCTTACTTTTTTCCAACTTATTTAAATGTATTTATACATTTAAATAAGTTATTTAATTTATGTATAATTAATGTATTTATAATTTAAATATTTAAATAAATTAGTTAATGTATTTATAATTTAAATAAGCTTAGCTAATAATATCTTTACGTGGTTAAAACCACGTAAAGATAATTCTAGCTAAGCTATGTAGCTAGTAAAATTACCGGGCATAAGAGACCTAACATTGTTGTCTCGGGTGACTGGCGCAGTGCGGTCGATGGAGGATAATAATTGTCTTTCATCTGTTGTCTCAATCGATGCGTTTTCCATGGTCAGGAGTATCACTCACACCAATGGTTTGTATTTGTTACCGTGACAAAACAAATTATAAAAACCGTTGTCATTCACGCACGTGATAACCTGGAGTACTACTCGGACCTGGTAGCGATACTGTCCCGGTTGACGCGGGACGAATCTCTACCGCCGGCCCACGGGTACAGTTGTCCCGGCCGCGCTGGCCGTGCTCGCGGGCGCGGGGACGCATGAACCTGGACCGCAACACTTCCATACGCAGTTGTACGCTGAGGCCTTGTATGTGCATGCAGGTAACACGCGTTTCGGCTAACTAGTAGATTTAAGAACAATGTTCCGGAGCACTAAATCAAGTAATAAAAAAACTGCTCAGCTATTTCAGTGTTTATATATTTACATTTAGTGATAGTTTAAAAAAAGGCTGCACTGTTGAGTTTTCTTGGGTGTTTCTCCATAGGCCATATGTTCATAATATTTTATTTTGTACTTTACTATTTTTAAGTTTATTTACTATATTTTTGTATATTCAAAGTGCTTTTTGTAAGCCTAATTTCAATAAATGGATTTTTACTTTGAAAAAATAAAATAAATATCGACACACAACCCCATCTAGACCCAAACTAAGCATTAGCCTGTAATTCGGGTTTATTTTCAAAATCCCCTCACTACAAACCTAAGTGGTTTTTTGACGGAATTTGATAAAAATATAGTAACAATTTTATATGGTAATTATAATAAATAAATAACAACTGATAAACAAACGTATATACGATTTTTTATAAATACATACTGTTATTGTGTATAAAAACAGTTGCCACAAAAGATGTTTATTCTTTCACACTTTACAAGAGAATCCATCAACTGCATGCTGACAATCAGTTGAATCAGTATTTAACACAAACATTGTTGCGATGACAGTCGTTTGTATTGGTCTGGGTGTTGGTATGTACAGTATGTAGTATTTACAAATAAAATGTATATAAGTATGTTTATGCCGTGTTGAGTACCCATAATACAGGCTTCACTTAACTTGGGGCTAGATGGCGCTGTGAGTGATATTTATTATATTTTTTTACTGTGGTCTAGAGGGAAGCGCGACTAAGGTATTGTTTTATCTTGTGACGACAACGGAGCGTGCATTGGCTCAAAAATATCTAGTTCTATATGTATGGAACATACGCAGCTGAGACATGGACACTGACTGGGATTGGTTCACAAGCTCAAAGTCACTCACGCGCAATGGAGCGAGCTATGCGTGGAGTCTCTCTTAGGGATAAGATCAGAAATGATTTAATCCGTAAGAGAATAAAGTTACCGACATAGCCCCCGGTCAGCAAGTTGAAGTGCAGTGGGCTGGTCACGTATGTCGCAGAACGGTGCCGTTGGAGCAGACGAGTTCTGGAGTGGAGACCGCGTCTTGCAAGCGTAGCGTAGACCCCCTCCGCCGATAGACCGACGACTTGCGGAAGGTCGCTGGTGGAGCTGGATGAGAAAACGGAGGACCGGGATATCTGGCGCAAAATGGGGGAGACCTATGTCCAGCATGGACTGCGATAGGGTTGAAGGAGATTATGGTTGTTCTGAAGTATTCATTGTACAGCCGGCACATCCAACCACTGGATTGAAAAAATGTGTTATTTTAAAGATTTGTAATATAAAGTTTTTCATTTGTTATGATGAATCCTTGTTTTATTTACGGTTTTTACGAGTTGTATGCGAATCAATTGTCAGGATCAACGCACGGCGACGTGCGAGTGGTGTGGAGGGTGTGTCGCAGGTATTTCCGCGCGCGGCAGGTGTCGGCCGGCGGCTGCAGGCCTTCGCCAAGCGGCTGGCCAGCTGGCCGGCAGCTGCAACATAACCGGGGCGCTCGCTGCTCTGGCACTCTTGCATCGGTTGCGCAGGTCAGTTACTATTTATGTACACAAACGATTGCTGCCATTCGTATTACATATAGATGGTTTCGGTTGTACAAAAGTCTAGACAGTAATCCATGTACTCAGAAATTCAGTCTAGTTTACAATAATTTATAATAAAGATTGGAAACTAGGACATATAAAATTGTCTTAATAAAAAAAAGCTATTACATATATAAAAGAAGAAAAAATTATAAGACAACTATACGAATATATTAACGTAGACAAATGGCAATAAAACGGAACCCTTATAGATTCGTCAAGTCTCTCTGTCCGTCCGTCCGTCCGTCCGTCCGTCCGTCCGTCCGAATAACAACCCCTTTTTTATAAGTACTATACTATTCAAACTTTGTACGTATGTGTATTCCGTGAACCGCTATTAGGTTTTAATAAGAAACTTGTAAAAAATATATATATTCTAATTCAAATTGAAAACCCTAACTACTTACATGTGACTCAGCCGGCCACCAATTCTTTCGTCCTTTTTGACACTGATGATGACGAGGTAGAACAAATAATTAGGTCACTTAAAACAGATTGCTCCATTGGTTGGGACAACATCTCAAATCGTCTTCTCAAGGATCATAGGAATATACTTGTGCCACATTTGACCCATGTTTTCAATATGTGTTTAAGGAACGGTACCTTCCCTAAAGCTCTTAAAGTATCGCGAATACACCCTATTTACAAAGGAGGGGGAGATAGACACTTTGTCGGAAGTTATCGCCCCATAGCTATACTCCCAGCACTTTCGAAGATCCTCGAAAAAATTATTAACGTCAGACTAGTGGGTTACCTTGAAGATAAACATCTTTTATCGGATCACCAATTCGGTTTTCGCAGAGGTAAATCAACTGATGACGCAGTAAATTACTTTACCAATTATGTTACCACTGAACTGGACAAGGGCAATAAATGTATCGCAATACTGTTGGACTTAGCAAAAGCCTTCGACACGTGTCTGTACCCATACTTTTAGAGAAACTGTCAGGTTTTGGCATAAGAGGTACACAGTTGCGATTACTGACGGATTATTTGACTGATCGAACGCAATACGTAAAAGTAGGCTCGTACAAGTACTTGTCTCCCAGTGACATACGGCGTGCCTCAGGGCAGTATTATTGGACCTACCCTATTTCTCGTTTATATTAACGATGTTTTAAACACCAAATTATCACACGGTAATATAATCTCTTATGCAGACGATACAGCACTTCTTTTTTCTGCAAAAACCTGGAGTGAAGTTCACACAGCAGCACAAAAAGGACTCAACTCTATAACCGGATGGCTAAGGAAAAACAGATTAACTATGAATACGGATAAAACGAAGTATTTAACCTTCTCTTTACGGGACCACTCACAACATGTAGCACTGTTTGCGCACACATGTGCAAGCTCTTCAACAGAACCTCTCTGTCAATGTATACCAATAGAGCGTGTTAAATTAATAAAATACCTAGGTATTATAATCGACGACAATTTAAATTTCAAACCTCACATCAACACATTGAGTAACAAAATCCGTAAATTGAGTTTTGTTTTCAAAACCCTGAGACATGTAGTGCCACCCATTACTCTCAAACAAATTTTTTGCCCTATGCCAATCCCTCCTTGTTTATTGTATCTCTGCCTGGGGCGGTGCACCTAAGACAACACTTAAACAGGTAGAGGTGGCTCAACGAACAATTCTTAAAATATGCACGTTTAAACCTTTTCTTTATCCCACAAAATTATTATTTGAATATTGTGAAGTTTTAACCGTTCGCCAATTATTTTTATTAAATATAGTAAAAAAGCAACATGCTCTTTTAGAATTCAATCCTGATTATTTAGCAAAACGTAGATGGCACAAGGTGTGTAATCATAACTTCCAGCCGAAAACCAAATTTATTCACAGATTCTTTGCATTTTTGGGGCCATTCATTTATAATAAAATTAACAAGTTAATTGACATTTATTCTATGGACACATTCACGGTAAAGAGGACTCTTACCAAATGGTTTTTGAGTATGTCTTATGAACATACAGAAGCCTTACTTGCTACACTGAAGTAATTATATCTGTAGATTTGTTATATTAATATACATAAGTACTTATATATTTTTTATACGTATATTTATATAAACACGAATACTCGAGTACACACACACATACACATGCAAGCGCACAGTCACAAAACACACACACACACACACACACACACACACACACACACACACACACACACACACACAGACACAAACTTGCAACCGAAACTGTACGGTTGGGATTTATTATCATTAATTATCTCAATCTTCTCTAAAGTTGTGATTGTTATTAATATGATTATTTATTTATATTCATCCTGCTGATTCATAGGAATGTTTTAACCCAAACATTTAATCCCCTGAAGGGGTGGGCCTGGTGACCTGTAACACCGGTTTCCCAAACCGATCTCAGGCACCAGCCTCTCTTACATTGGGAGAGATATATACTTATGAGCTTGTACCTAGATAACCAAATAGATTAAGGTTCCTATTGTGAAGAGGAAATAAAGAAAATTTATTTATTTATTTATTTATTTATTCTGGGGTTCCCCATACATTGAACTGAAACTCAAATTTTTTTTTCATCGTACCCCCATGTGTGGGGTATCAATGTGTAGATCTTAAAAAATAGTATTGATGTTTCTGATATCATTTTGTTATAACTTAAATAGTTTTCGCGAGAGACATTTCCAAAGTTGAAAAAGGTCTGCCCCTTCCCCCCCTCAAATTTCTAAACAATAGGGTTGATAAACTTGAAAAAATATATGATGTACATGACCATAAAATCTAACAACGTAATTTAGTTTGAATAATTTCTGGTGTGTAGTTTTTTTTATACGTCATAAACAGAGAACCACTATTTTTTCATATAAAAGCTTTAGTAGGTAGGTACCTAAGTAAATAAAAATAATTTTATTTTATGTTAATTTTTTATGGTAGTTTTGAGTCCTACAATTAAAAAAAAACAGCTCGAGTCTGATATTTTTTTATTAACCTGTGACATCCCGGGAAAGGGATCACAATTATTATTGTTTTTGATATCAAGAAGTGACGGATTGGGGTCCGTGGAAGTTAGAGCCTTCGTTCAGCAGTGGATATAACCGGTAGTAATGATGATGAAATATTTGGTTTAGTGTAAACTAGATGCAAAATCACGTAGAAATATTAATCAAACACTGTCCCAGCCGCATGACACATACGTTGACTTATTCTAATATTTATGACATAAAATTATTCATAGAGCGTCGGTGGCTCAGTGGTGTGACTGTCGCCTTCCTACCGGGAGGGCTGAGGTTCAAATCCCGACACGTACCAATGTATTTTCGAATTTTCAAAAAATGTATGTACGTTATCCGGCGCTCTTACGGTGAAGGAAAACATCGTGAGGAATCCTTCATGAACGCCTGGGAAGAGATTCGAAGGTTGTGTGTGAAGTCGTCCAAACCGCACTGGGCCCGCGTGGACGACTAAGGCCTAATCACCCTATACTCGTGCCCTCGGTGGGAACGTTTATTGAGCTGATGATGATTATGATGAAAATTATGTTCTTAAAGCGTCATTAAAAAGGTACAAAAGCACGAGCATACTACAATGCCACTATGACATGTAGCGACGATTATGAATTGCAATTCTGCCCAACTCACGCGATGGGCAGAATTTATCCGCGGACACTTTGAATGAGATTATTATTTATCTAATGATTTAGTCCATAAAATGTGTTTGATATGATCAATGATATTCTGTATATATAAAGGTAGGTACGCCACCCGTGCCTCAAAAACGAACCGCCAAAGAGAATACAGTTGTAGGCTCTTTGTTTAGGTAAATGTACGCTCA
>PQWD01014654.1:0-25376 GCA_019425675.1 Leucinodes orbonalis | reverse complement strand
CATACATAGAAAACAAGCAGAACAATAAAATAGGTTATGTGTATAAATAGCACTCGAACTGGGTCTTAAATTAAATTACTTATCTTTCTGTGCTATTAAAATATATATTTTGTATATTACCAGAAGTTGTGTAGGTAAGCACAAGTAACGTTAGTTTATACCTAAATATATGACGTATAAGGCAGATTAACTTACCAAAGGAAATATAAGGTAAAGGAAGTTCCGGATTAAATACTTACCTTTACAGTTCCCTACGTTTGTTCTAAGAAAATCCTATCAAAACGAAATGAAAACCATAATTACTGACATTTGCGTAGCATCATCGTCGTAAACAAAAGGCAATTCCTTGCAGAATGGGTGAAAATGAAACCAGCCAGTTGGAAGTTATTAGGGTCCAGCTGGATTATTAAAGTTTCACTTAAACACCGAATCTGAAGTTGCTGAACATTTATTTGACGTGAAATCCGCATAAAGATTGCCCCATTGCAAGGTAATCTAATCTTGATAGTAGACGAGCAGAATAAATGTAGGTGTTAAAAGTTTAATAGCACTAAGACCCGATACCTGCATTTACAATAGAAATTGTTTTACCTTTTACCCGTTGGATTCCAGATAAATTTAAAAATCAATTGTATCTTTTGGAACAACCGCCCGAGGTGGTGTAATGGTCATGTGCGGTCCTTATTATAAAAGTCTAATACTATTTAATGGCTGTTATGTTTTTTCCGGCTGAATTATCGTTATAGAATACTTACATATATATTAGGATACGTAAACCTCTGTTTTAATATGTAGGCATGTAAATTATACAAAATCAGTATGGACGCACTGAATTTGGTGCATTTGTATACAGTTTACGTACTTTTTGTAAAGTTTTGTAATCTAGCACAAAGAGGGTAACATTTCGTTTATTTAAATACCTTACCATTGGATATCTCTATCGGTAATATTCAAAGTCTCAAGGCAATGCAATTTCATTGAATGCCAACGGGCCCAAGGTAAAAGTGATTTATTGAAATTGAAAATTCTACCTGGCTCCCGGAATATTCGGGTTCAAATAAATCATGTCATGACCCATCTTATATACAAGGGGCACGTGTGGCCGCAATAAATTTACCCTATTATGGAAATTTCGTTGGAATAAAATATGTGCGCGTGTCGTACAACTTATCCATGCATGACCTGTCAAAGACGCCGCGCCCCTACTAGGGTTCTTACAGACTTACACTATTATTCCACGTGACACATTGACCTTGATACTGAAATCGTATGAAGCCTTAGAGATTTCAGATTCATTTATACGCATAACAGTACCAGGGGAGCACTGCACCTAAGCAGATCTTGGCCTTCGGACTATCGGTGAATGACCGTTGGAAAGCGCTTGTGTCAATTTTTTTTTTATAAGTGTACAGGACGGTCTGGGCGCTCACCTGATGGAAGGTGATTCGCCAGACCATGACAGAGCGGCATTAAAGGAGACCAACAACTGATAGGCAGTTATTATCCTCCATCAACGCCGCACTGCGCCCGTCACCCGAGACAACAATTGTTAGGTCTCTTATACCCGGTAATTTCACTAGCTACAGTTCCCTCATCCCGAAACACAAAAGTGCATAACACTCCTGTTTCACGGATGATATCTGGCACTGCGGTGGTACCTACCTAGACGACTCAGTATCAAGTATACTACCTAGTAAAATTCAAAGATCTCGTGCCTTTTAAGATCTTCTGGTACATTGGAGATGCAGTTATATAGGAACTATAATAAAAACTGCTACATCCTTAAATAAAACGGACTACATCCTTAAATAAAGCTCAGTTTGTTCTCCTTTTACACACGGCACAAGCCAGATGTTGAATCATCAGGAAGTCACGCTACTCATATACTCAATAATCATAGTCTTTTACTTGAAGGAATAATCTTCTTCAAGTGTAGAACAATTATCTTTAAATTACTGTTGCAATCTAATTTCGACTTTAAATTTATTAACATATTCTACATACTATAAAAAACATTAAATTAAAATGTAAAAGTCATTAATTTTACTGTTGCAACTCACATCATAGGTACTGCTGCGATTAATCGGTCCGCACACCGTGCGACTCCAAAATAGAGGGCACTACTGTAACCTTAACGATTATAGATCCTGTTTTGTTGATAGCGCTTTTTGTTTTCGTTAAATCTTCCATTCATGTTAAGAAGTCGTGAAAAAAACACCTCATTTTTTGACGTTAATGACTTTTTTGTTTAAACATTTAATTTAAAAAAAAAGAACGGAACGATGCAGAGCTAGGCAAAACATCTCTGCTGTGGCAGTTCTCTGTGTTTTTACCACATTTACAATGGGGAGTATTCCAACGAACTGTTTCATTGCTACCTGTTGCAGAATTTCATGATTGGACTCCTGCCACAAGATAAAATTCCATTATCTACTTTGCTTATATGGAATAACCTACCAGCAGCGGTATTTCCTGAGAGATATGACAAAGGAACCTTTAAGAAAAGAGCGTATTCCTTCCTAAAAGACAAGCAACGCACCGGTGGCACTTCTGGGGCCACCGTGTGCAGCGGAGGTGAATACTTTCCATTACTCATTTCCTCTCTATAACATAAAAATGGTGCCTGTAACACACTGAGTTTTTACAGCTTTCTTTAGACATGAAAGAATGTTATGTAATACCCATAATTTCAATGCCTATTCAATCTCTATCTAATCCAGAATACAGGCATTGAATAGATATTAGCAGTATTTGTCGCTCATTTAATATATTTCAACTTAAATAAAAAAGTAGGCATGCAACGAGTCACAGCAAATGTACTTACATCTTTCCATAGTTTGACTGTCTCTCTCACAGCTTGTTAATGAAAGCACGTAAACTGATTCATGAGACTGATAAAGCTTCATTATATATTCAAGAAGGAATTAGCAAAGTAACTATGCTCTTTTTCCATAAAAAATAACTCCTTCTTTATTTTGAAACAAAATTCCCTCCGTTATTTGTACCTTCCAGCGGTCCCGTTTAATTTTATTTGACCTTGCATCCTTCCTTTACGAGACGCAATTATTTATAAACTCACTAACATTAATTAGATAAAACCTTAAATATTTCAACCAAGCCGAAATCTTCATGGGTTCCGCTTTCCGTTTCGCCAAGGGGAGTCTCCCGCGTGGTTAAATTTACGACATTGGTATACATGTTAAAAGCATCATCCGGGTAGAGTTTTGAGTTACCATGTCTTATCGAATATAATCCGGAATATCTGTATTCCTTGCATTAACCTAATATTTACCACAAATGTACTCTTATTGATATTGACGTCTCATCCATTATCCAGCCGAATTATGGAAAGAAACAATAACAAAGAATCGATACAAGTTTTCAATTGTATGTAAAAGCTAATCTTTAATTTGTCGTAAGTGATAATGTATTTGGTATAGACTGTCATGAATTCAATTGACATAAAAACAAATTGATTACGATACCTGCTTGGGTTCTCCCTACATTGTTTATATTTATATAAGGTGTTTGGTTATACTTTTTCCATAACCCGAAGTAAATATTATTAGCATACATATGAGGGACATGTTTAGCATAATCGTATATTCAATAATACATATATAATTATTGTAATGTAATGAATATGCTTTAATATTTCCTATTACTGAATAAACATAATTAGCCTAACTAGCTTACAGTAAGATAAATAAATATATTAGAATCATTGCTAGAATTTATTCAATATTTTTTATTCTGTTTACATACAAGTTAGAATGACTGTTGTCTTCATAATTTCAACGCTAAAATGTTAATTTTACAAATAGTTCTCTTACAGGACAGGAATATCGGACAGCGATAGAGGACACACTCTTAGCAAACATGAAGTTTGGCAAGGTTGTCTTTATACAACCAAGGTAATTTAAAGAACTTTTAAATAAAATAATGAAATGCAACGCATTTGGTAAGTAAACTTCAAAATACTTGATATAAGTAAGAAGGTAATTCACAAGCTGTGTGAGTAACGCCCTCTTTACTTATTGCTCTCTGTTCCAGTATAATTAATTAGTTCGTTCGTTCGTTTTTACGTTAGATAAAACTGTACTGAATGGTATCTTAGAATTATCTTTGTTGTAAAGCTATACCAATGTAGAAGCAAACCAAATTAACAAATTTATTGTTTTCTTTTTTTACCTTAAAATAGGCTTCTCTCTCTTCAACCTATTGCAGTCCACTGCTGGACATAGGACTCCCCCATTTTGC
This sequence comes from Leucinodes orbonalis, assembly GCA_019425675.1. Taxonomy (NCBI): domain Eukaryota; kingdom Metazoa; phylum Arthropoda; class Insecta; order Lepidoptera; family Crambidae; genus Leucinodes; species Leucinodes orbonalis. Next base: position 21,116 of record PQWD01014654.1, on the reverse strand, counting down.
GCCAGACATCCCGGTCCTCCGCCTTTCTCATCCAGCTTCCACCAGCGACCTTTCGCAAGTCGTCGGTCCATCGGGCCTTAAAAAAATAAAATAGGCTTATTTCGCTTAATTCTCTTAACCAAATATAACGATACTCAAGTTTTTAACTAAATATATTAAATCTACTGAATGACATTCACACAGCTTTACAACACTTACAACTAAGCATTAGCCTGTAATATGGGTTTTAAACAACGGATAAACATACTTCAATATACTTTTTTTGTAATAAATATATGTATGTAATTTATACATAGAAACACCCAAACCAATACAAACATGTTCATGCACACAAATCTCCGGTAATTGAACTTGGAACCCTTGGTGTAGTAGCCGACGTCTCGACTATTGCACCACATAGGTTGTCATATATTAACTATTCATTCCTTACAATAAAAGATTTTAATTTGAATACGCTGAGAAGAGACCAGAAACCTATATAGTATTAAAGCTCCGTAAATTTATACGCACAAAGTATAAGAAAACTCATCGATAACGTTTTAACGAGTAGGTTCATCGATTTCATTATTCCCCATTTGATCCATCTCGGTCAATGGAGCGAGGCGCGCGTCCATCTGGCAAAGCTGGCGACCGAAAAAATACCAACTTGAGAAGTGTCCCGGACATACTTGTGATCGGAATTTATTTTACATTCACCTCTTTTAATTTTTGAAAATGAAAGTGTTTTTTGGCGCGCACAAATTGTGTTATTTTCTCTTTAAAAATACTGCGCGGAATATCTTTTTATTGAAAGACCTTTGCCTGGGGAAGACCGGATACAACTCATACGCAAATAAAAAAGAGTGTCCCCCCCTCCCTCTAATTTTTAAACTATGGGGTTGGTAAAATAAATATGATGAACATGACCATGAAATCTAACAGCGAAATTTAGTTTGAACTATTTCTGGAGTGGAGTTTTTTATATACGTCAAAACGGTCAACAACTATTTTTTATTTAAAGCTGCTAAGTAAATTTTTTATTTTATGTTACTTGCTGCGGTCAATTGTTTTACCGTTATTTTCGCCGCTTAATAAAAATATAAAGGTTGTCAGTAACACAGATTAAATAAATATAAACAGTAGGTAGAGTTCCGGGTGGTCAGATTTTTATGAAAATTACCTGTTCGTTAAGGTTTTTTCAAATTTTGATTCTATTAAATAGTTTTTGAAATATTTTAAGAAAACCAAACATGAGCGTCGGTGGCTCAATGTTGTGAACTGTCGCCTTCCTACCAGGAGGGCTGAGGTTCAAATCCCGACACGTACCAATGTGTTTTCGAAAATATATGTACGTTATCCGACGCTCTTACGGTGAAGGAAAACATCGTGAGAAAACCTTCATGCACGCCTGCGAAGAGATTCGAAGGTTGTGTGTGAAGTCGTCCAATCCGCACTGGGCCCGCGTGGAAGTCTAAGGCCTAATCACCCTATACGGGTAGGCTCGTGCCCCTCGGTGGGGACGTTTAATGAGCTGATGATGATAATCCAAACATTAGATTTTTTTTTAATTTTAGATGCCCAAAATCATAACATTTGGTGGTCCGGTTTAGGATATGACCAAAATGGAACTTGTGAACGAGACTAACAATCCTGCCATTCTTGCGGCTCCCGGCTCTCGACGCAATATGCCTGGGCACACAGTTGTGTACGTCACTTCCTTAAGCGTGAAAAAATATTGAGTACTTGCACTGATGGAACTTTAACGCTAGTTAGCATATGCAATGTTTTGTCTTTTTGGATCACAAATGTATAAATAACAGTGGCGACTTAATACCAAGTAAGCTGTTTGCTTAATTGTTCGGCAGGATAATCTCTGGTCTCATCTCTGGCAGCTTATCACAGTACCTACTGGCGGTCAGGTCCAAAAATCGTGTTAACAAGACAGCAATTGAAATCATCATCATCATTACAGCCTAAATATATCCACTGCTGAACGAAGGCCTCCCCTAATGATTTTCACGCGGGCCGATCCCTAGCAGTTGACATCATCTGCACAACCCATTAACCACCTGACCAGAAAACTGAAAACTAAAATGCCATCCCTTTTTACTTGAGCTGAATCCAAAGCAAAATTAATACGGTTTTGCATTCTCCGACGTGGGCACTTAATTTTAACAACGGTCGTTCGAAACTAACTTTTTGACCTTAATAAAACTCGCATATTGGTGGTGAAAGTATCAAAATATTCCCTTGAATTTCATAACAACCACACTCAAACTTTTGGGGTAGGCTTCAGCGTGAAAATGTTAGTTCTGCAGCACTAACCGGCGATAAATACGTGTTGTTGGTGCCCGAACAACCTGTTTTAGTGAAACTTATTCTTTGAACTCGTATTGTAAAATTATGAGTTTTCACATATTGGTTGGATTAGAACAATTACTTTTATCTTAGTATTTTTTTTGAATTTTCATAATGATGAGAACATAGCTGCTGATTGAGAACTGAACAGTTCCACGCAGACCATTTCAGTACCGTTTTTAAAATGTCCTACAAACTGACTATGGTAGTAAATTTGAATCTTCGTGATATCTGTGTGATACTGCATATATAACTTTAAAAGAATACCTAAATAGTAAATACGTCATCACCACAACCGACGCGACGTGACGTCGTCAAATCTATCCAGCCGTTTCATATATTACCCGGAACAAACAGACAGAAAGACAAAAAACAATTGTTATGTTGTTATATGTACCGTATATATATTCATACTGTTAGACGGAAAAGAAACGACCAACGCTGCCCATCTATAATCAATTGAAGAGTGGTGCCACGTCACTTATATTGCTCTCTTGACATTAAGATTGAGCGCGGGAAAGACTCATATTGTAACAATAGGACATAATATAAAATAAATAATAAACGCTCTTATTACGCAATCGGCAACTTACGTCAGGTCTTCACGTCGACGATTCCGCAATGCTTAAAGACAAAAGTCTTTGAGCAATGCGTCCTACCCGTACTAACATACGCAGCTGAGATATAGACACTGACTGCGGGATTGGTTCACAAGTTCAAAGTCACTCAACGCACAATGGAGCGAGCTATGCTCGGGGTCTCACTTAGGGATAAGATTAGAAATGATTTAATCCGTAAGAGAACTAAAGTGACCGACATGGCCCGCCGGATCAGCAAGTTGAAGTGGCAGTGGGCTGGTCACGTATGTCGCAGAACCGATGGCCGTTGGAGCAGACGAGTTCTGGAGTGGAGACCGCGTCTCGGCAAGCGTAGCGTAGGACGCCCTCCGGCTCGATGGACCGACGACTTGCGAAAGGTCGCTGGTGGAGGCTGAATGAGAAAAGCGGATATGTGGCGCAAAATGGGGGAGGCCTATGTCCAGCAGTGGACTGCGATAGGTTGAATAAAGATAGAGCACTTATTTAAAGTTGATGAATCAATAATAAGCATGAAGAAACAAATTTTATTTTAATATTAAAAAAGACGCTCCAATTTTATTTATATAAATAATAATAAATAAATATCCACTGACATTCACACAGCGCCATCTAGTCCCAAGTTAAGCGTGAAGCCTGTATTATGGGTACTAAACAACGGATAAATATACTTATATACAATTTTTGTAAATACATACATGTTATACATAGAAACACCCAGACCATTACAAACAGACATGTTCATGCACACAAATGTTTGTACTGCCCGGGATCGAACCCGGACTCTTGGTGTTGCAGCCGACGTCTCAACCGCTACACCAAATGGGTCGTCAAATAAGTTACGTATATGTAATCGATAATCGTGTAACAGTAAGGGAATGTGAAAAGAAATAAATTCACTTTATAAGTTTCCTTTAACAGCACAGCTGTCATCGGCAGACGTGTCCCATACCATCAGCTCAATGATCAACTGAGCGTTCTAGTCACTTCATTTTACCTAAAAAAGAAGGCCTGGGAAAAATACATTTTGGCGCCAAAGATTGCATAGCATTTTTTAGGGATAAGATATAGTTCCCTTTCAAAAGAATTTACGACTTTTCGACTTCTGTGGCACATGAATGCAATAAACATAAGGTGTTGAGAGTTGATCGTTATTAAATCTCTCTCCTTTCATAAGCGGATTCTATAGCAAGTTTACTAGATTTAGGAGCTGGTAACGACTTTTCAATCTCAGTGGCACACTATTGTAAAATATGTCTGGTGTCGAGATTCGCTGTATATATTTTCACTCTGTCTTTGCTCGTACATAGCGAAGTCTATTGATGTTTACTATTTTCAAATTATGTGCCAAAGGATAGTAAAACACATGAGGTATCGAGAGTAAGGCCCGTATTCTAAAACGAACATCAAGCTTTGATCTTTACTTAAGTAAAGTTAGACAGGGATAGCGCTATATACGATAAATAGCGGCATCCCTTTCTAACGTCATCAACGTTGAGTCTCGTTCTAGAATACGAGCCTAAATGTCCATATTTCACTCCCTCCTTACATAAGCATAGTTTATTGGAAGTTTACTTTGATGGAAGTGAAGCCGATGGGCCAGTTAATAGGAGTGAAATTAGTTAAACCCGGCTATCATTGTCGGTTGGGTTGCGAAGTTTGATTACTTCCTAGTAACATGTCCCGGACGGTGTTTAGTCCCGGGACGGTCGCCCGCTTGTCACGGCAGACCACAACGTTGCTAGTATATAATATGGTGACCAAATCATTATATTTTTAGAGATAGCCTTATTTTTATTCCATTCAGAAATGTCAAGATAGTACTAAGGCTGATTATAATCAGCCTTAGTTAGTAGTTGTAATTACAACATCAAAAACATAAGTCCTCCGTTAATTGACGAACAAAACTCCACTAAACTAAAATAATTTGTAAAATAATAAGCCATGATAATGATTGATGCAAAATAACATCAACAAATATATATTAATATTAGAATACTTCTTTTTGAATATCAAAAATCATATATATACCTATGTATTTAAGTACAGCAGGTAAATACTCTATAATGTACTTATACATAAAATAATACTATAGAATGAGAAGAATAACTTAAACAATAATACATTCCAAAACCTAGCAAGTAACCACCACATAATCATTTTTAAAAAAATATTCTTTTTATTACTGTTGAAAATTTTACATTTCAATAAATTGACAGTTAATCATTAAAATAGAACAACTTCTTGAAAATGCTTAATAGTGTTATTCAATTTTTATCTGGATTTACTAAATGTGTAAATAAAGGTACCTTCATGGTGGCGTTATAACATTATTTTACAATATCACGTCAAACCCATGGCCCCATTAACATAGAATCACGATGTTAGAGGCAAACCGTCCAAGTTTTGCTATTTCTCGAATGATTATTTCATGTGATTGACTGTCACGTTTCTACTGTATCAGTAAACAAAGTTTGAAATCCAATTCGTGTTCTCAGATTGATCTAAGTGTCCAACTTTGTTATTGTTCAGTTCACTACGAGTTTACACAATGCATACATGATAGAGTTGTATTGATTGGTACCTTAGAACAATATTACTGGTTTTACCGTCATGTATTTTTTCGGACTGACATATCGCTGTTTGCCACAGGTTGCTTTCACAGTTCCACCGGACAAGTAACGAGCTGGTCGGACCTACAGGAACTCACGACGAAGGCCCTCACCGGTGGGGGCACCCGACAGCTCTTGCAGAGCATTTAGGAAGTGGAGTAAACGGTGGCTTGTTTCTGACTGGGGCCCAGGCGTTGCCCAGATCCGAAAAGGAACTCTCGGTACACCGGGATCGCTTGCCCTGAGTAGTCTGGCCCTGATAATATTGACCTGCTTCTTAAGCTAGGAGGGCTAGCTGAAAATGCCATGGCTCTTTTCAACTATGTAGAGCATGCATGAAAACGGAGGCTCATGTGTTCCTTGAGTTGCCAAGCGTTGAACAGATCCGAGAGCAAATACTTGGTACTCAGGAATCTCTTGCAGTGGCCCTGAGAAAAATAAGAAGTTTAATATGCTTCTGGAGGAAGGTAGTCCCACTGCAGCTGGAATGACCAAATCGCTGCCATGGCTTACGTACAATGGTCCACTTAAGAACTAAGCGCGGAATCTTACTACAATAACACAGAAAATTAGGTTGAGTTCGATGGCGGCTAGCGCGTTCGTTTGAAGATGGCCAAAATTAAGCAAGTAAATTGGTATCTTGAGTCCCGCAATTCTTCGGAAGGTACGTGTTAAGCCATTATTTCCGGCTAATTTCTTAGGGTGGTAGTCGTACAAGGCAGGATTGTAAGGTTTACCTATATGACAGTGAGATTGTGTACACTCCGAAAACTGCTTGAGTCATATTAATGGAACTTTGATGGAATCGCATCTTATCTTTATTGAGTCTTACTATCTGCTCTTTGTAATTATTTAAGTTATCTTTTTTGTTGCCTTTAAAAATCTTTACCAATAAATGTTTTTGTCTGCCAATGGATTATATTTTCTTTTTGGTGAATTTAAAGAGTCCTTTGCAATATTTCAAATATTGTATTTTGTGACTTCTATCAATATATTCTTGGAGGAAAATATTTGTTACAAACATTTCATGCAATAAAATTGTTATACGGGTAGGACCCGCTTGTCACGACATTCGTGCTTATTGTATAGTACGTCACCTCCATGTACGAGTACACACGTTTTATGAAGTCACGTGGCTGTTTGACTGCGCGCTAGAAACTTCAATAAAACTGTTGGGGTACTCAACCCGCTGTAAACTGTAAAACTAAATGTCAGCGACAAAACCCCTGTGGTTTATCATGGAACTTTTTGCAACGCATTGCATCTTCATTGTAAAACCTGTGCCTAAGACTTTTTATGTATAAGTATAAATGATATCGAAATATCATTTATACTTACCGTTTTTTACTTTCCACATCCTATGCATATGAAGGTGTGAACGATATATTGTTTTTTTTTGTCCTTTTGTCGAATCCTCTCAGCTCGGCTAGGCCGATTATGACGGGACTTTCACGTCGATAGATGATGTAACACCAAAAATTCTTTCCACGTGGGCGATATGTATGGTTTATATATATAGAATGTAATGTGTATAGCATTATACGTTATTTATTATACATATAAAACACATGATAAATATGTGCTCTGCCCTCTTCAACTCGCTAACCCTGCGGGATATGTCGGTCACTCTAGTTCTCTTACGCATTTCCTCATTTCGGACCATATCATGTAGGGAAACATCTAACATAACCCTCTCCATAGCACGTGGGGCAACCTTAAAAAAGTTGACCCATTTATAGTCCCTTAGTGAGCGACCACGATTCACTTCGGAAAGTAAAAACAGCCACACAATTGGTGAAAGACCTTCCTTTGTGTCCCAAATTCCATTTTATCTGTATTATCTATGGTCCCAAGACCTTTGTCTTAAGGTGTTTGTTAATTTAATGTTGTAAGTATCCTGTTAATTATTTATATAGGGGTACTGTAACTGCCACGGGCGCAAATCTGCAGGTCAACACATTATTCTACGTACGTCGTAAAACTTAACGTCAGTCACATAAACTCAGTAATGGAAGGTGGGCCGCTTTTATTAAGACCATGTCGCATGGTTTTCACTTAAACATTAAATCGTCAGTGTCGGCTTTAGGATCAAATGCCCGGGTATGAACTGTTATCGTGATAAATATAAATAACATAAAACCCACTGACGTACACACAGCGCCATCTAGCACCAAACTAGGCATATGCCTGTAATATGGGTACTAAACAACGGGTAAACACTTAATTTTTTTTGTAAATATTAATAACAGTACTTGGTACTTTTTACCTATCATATTTATACGTTTCTTTTTTTTAAGAACTTGTGAGCAACAAAGTGTTATCTATCTATCTTAGTGTTTGTCAAAGTTCTCTTAGAAAATTAATGAACCTTAATGAATATAACACTTATTAACGCTTTTTGTGGAGGTTATTATATCCATAATGAAAGTAGTGATGCCTACATAAAACCGATATTTTGGTACTGAGTCGTCTAGGTCAGTACCTACCACTATAGTGCCGATATCGTCCCTAAAAAGGACTGTTTCGCACTTTTGTGTTTCGGGATAAGGTTTAATAAAATTACCGGATATGAGAGACCATTCCTGTTGTGACGGGCGTCGGGCAGTGTTGACTGAAAATAATGCCTACCTACTATTATTAACTTACTTCAACACTGCATCAGTAATTGTCAGGCGAATCACCTACCACCATGTAAGCGAGCTAACGTCCCATTCACATTCAATTATTCATGGCATAACATATTATTGTAGGTTAGTAGTCTAATCAAACAAATGATGATAAACAATTATTGAAATCCCCTTAGGTCGCCTCTGGCGGAAAACGCCGAATGCCTTAGATGCCAACCCCTCGCGGTTGTTAAGCTTTCGACGCAAGCAATTAGAATGAATTCAAATATGGCGGTTAGCGTGTCACTGACACGCACGCACCTGCGTTGTCTAATTAATGACACACGCCTGCCTCGTAAAATGATTACTGCTCGAGTTAATAGAGAAATTTAATTAAATGGCACATATCCTAAATAACTAATGGCCGATAAACAGTCATGTTCGATAACGCATATGCGTCGATGGCGTCTTTCTCGAGATTGTGCAGGAATATATCTACCTGGGCCAAACCATCTTACTTGGCAGGCACTTCGAGGGGAGGCTAGTAAAAGAATTTAGTTGAGCGGGTGGCATTCGGTAAGCTAAGTCATGTTCTAAAGTTAACGATTCCGCAATGCTTAAATGTGAATGTCGTACCCCGCACGTGCTAAATACTCAGACAAAAAGCTCAGACATGGACACTGACTGCGGGATTGGTTCACAAGTTCAAAAGTCATTCAACACGCAATGGAGTGACTATGCTCGGAGTCTCGCTAAGGGATTAGATCAGAAATGATTTAATCCGTAAGAAAACTAAAATTACCGACATAGCCCGCCGGATCAGCAAGTTGAAGTGGCAGTGGGCTGTTCATGTATGTTGCAAAACCGATGGCCGGTGGAGCAGACGAGTTCTGGAGTGGAGGACGCCCTCCGGACTGACGACTTGCGAAAGGTCGCTGGTGGAGACTGGATTAGAAAAGCGTAGGACCGGAATATCTGGCGCAAAAAGGAGAAGAATTACGTCAGCAGTGGAATGCGATAGGTTGAAGAAGATAAAATTGAAATGTAGGTATTGTAATGCACTTCTATATGGGCTTCCCCCGCTTTTACCGGCTTTTCCCGGTTACAAAAACAGAATATATTTTTTACGCTTGCTTATTTTGCTGCTTTTTCTTCTTCTTTTTCTTTTGTAGGTGACAAATAATCGGCATACGTAATTTTTAGATTCCCCTTAAAATTACGGAATGCTCCATACAAGTCACAGGCTCTCAAAACTAAGAAAAACTAGCTTAGGTAAGTACTATGATACATGAGAAATTAGTACAATACAAGTTAAACAAAACTTACAGAAATGATGCAATAAAAATAAAGAGACAAATATAGGATGAAGACGTCTGATTAATACCTATTTCAATAAATGCCTTCTTAGATAATTTATCCAATTGTTTTCTGAGAAACAAATTGGTAACAAATGGCAGTTTACTGAACCTAGTGAAACGTTACACAGCACTTCAGTTTTCTGTGCCAAGTGGCGAAAACAGGATCCAAGCAAAAAGCTTTCTAAAACCGTCCTACTTTTTACGTACAAGTGGAATCCGGAGCTATTTACTCTGCTAATGACACATGTACTCGAAGCTAAAGCTAATCCTAGTTCACCACTTGCTATCACAAACATGTATAAACAAAGAACGCAACCTCTCTCCTTATCGATAAATATTCCAAGCTCCGAAAATGACATTATTGGCGTCAAATAAAGCTACCATCTAAAATACCACCTACAAGTGAACTATAAATCTAAACCTACGTAATGGACCTTAATTTAAAGGGTATGCTTTACTGGAAGGCGAAGGCATATACTTATTTAAGGCCTCAACATCACATAAATTCTAACAAGGAACGCCGGAGTTTCTGTTTTCACAAGCCACACATTTTAATTTATGCCAAGAATGATCAGTGAAGGCACCCACAACCGCCGTGATGAGATAAATTTCAGCGTCACCGCGAAAGACAAAGGTAGTAAAGAGAAATTACTTTGGTGTAAGCACTTCATTAAACCTAAGGATATTGCGTGGTTGATGCCTCCCTTTCACCCGCCTTATGAATATTTGCTGCATAAGTAGCAAAACCGTGGAATAGGTATTTAGGTACATATAAGTAGATACGAGTATATGTAGATACGTTCCCTACGCGTATGCAATAGATATACGAGGGTCAAGTAAAAAATAAGGTTCCCACATTTTTTCTGGTGTAACGCATTTTTTATTATAATCGAGGAGTACACCATCTGAAAGCTTGTACTTTAAACTATTTTTCTACATAGTCGCCAGATTTTTCTATACATTTTTGCTGACGAGTTATCCACTTTTGAAAACCCTCTTCGAAGAACTCCGCCGCCAGGCCGTTGAGGAAGTTTGTGACCGCTTCCTGTACCTCTTCGTCCTATCTGAAGCGTTGTCCACCCAAGTGTTGTTTCAATTTTGGAAACAAGTGAAAGTCGCTGGGAGCAACATCAGGGCTGTAGGGGGCTTGTTCAACCACATCCCAGCCGAATTTCTCGATTAAGGCAAGGGTCTTCCGGGAAACATGCGGGCGCGCGTTATCGTGGTGCAGCCTGACGCCTTTGGTCAATCTTCCTCGCCGACGATTTTGAATGGCCCTTTTGAGTTTTTTCAACGTTTCGCAGTATCTGTCCGAATTTATTGTCGTCCCTGTAGGCATAAACTCGGTAAGCAAGACACCCTTCCGGTCCTAGAACACCGTAGCCTCCCGCTCCTTTCCTCGTCGTGGACGTCTGTGCGTCCTTCGAAGAACTCCCTACACCATTTGCGGACGTGTTGAACGCTGATGCAAGCTTCGCCATACACTTCTTGCAACTGCCTATGAATTTCAATAGGTTTTACCTTTTTTGCGTGTAAAAAACGGATAACTGATCGAATCTCACACCTGGCGGTGACAGTGATTGGAGACTCCATCTCGGATGACTGTCAGGCCGGCACTAAGCGTCGTACTGACTTCGTTCGGGTGAGAGAATAAAGCGCGGGAACCAAGGAACACGGCGGTGCTGCCAGATTTCTCATAGCATGTCGCGCGGCGAGTGTACAGCGTTGGGAACCTTTTTTTTTTACTTGACCCTCGTATTTCCAATTTATAACTAACTTGACTATAGACAAATAACTCAATTTATCAGCTTTCTGTTATTTTCACTAAATTGCTAAGAATCGAGATTCAATTGCCAGTCTTCTAGAGATGTAACAGACAAGGGGTATTTGTTTGTTGATGAATTTTCGCTCAAAGAACCGTACAAACCTTAATAATAAACAAAATAAGTGCGTAGGGACATGACGACCCTATCGCTCGCTGGTGGTAATAGCTTTATGCCATTATTAAAGTACCAACGGTGCAGTAAGTCTCCTTTGGGCACCTTGTGACGAGCGGAAGGTGTATGTCGCGCACCTCTGTCCTGTATTTCGGGGAAGTCTAAGGTCTTCGCCTTCATCTCCCCCTCACCAAATCCCTGCCTCCCGCTTGCCTTTATTGGGCATCGGAAGTGAGTAGCTAGAGCTACTCGTATATGCTCGGGGGTGGTAGTGCCTAATGGCGTAATACCGTTGAAACCCACTCCGAGTAACTTGCGTTGTTACTCGCGATGGTGAAATCGGTGCCGCACCTCTCAACGCCCCCAGTCGCGTGCGCCCATGTTGCCCCCTGTCGCCCCCTGTTGCCCTACTGGCCTAGTGCAGGCAACCATTAGGGAGCCCATCCAGCCGAGGCGAGTCACCGCCTGTCTTTATTTATCTGTGAGACTAGTTTAATGGCAGGCATCCGTTGTCTCTCCCATAACCCAGTTATCTAGTCCACCAAAAACTCAATTCCATAGCCTAATAGCCTAGTAAGACTTAAAAAACTTGCTACCTATGTCAAATTACCTAGTTACAACTAAGCAGTATATTCATAGATCTTAGCTTGGAGGCAGTGAAAAAATGTTGTTATGTCAATGTCAAATGTGTGAATAACGATTGTTTTTATTTTGTTAACCTATCAATCAATCATCTTCGCATGTGATCTTTAAACCTAAAAACACCTAATTCTTTCGTATATTTATTTTCTAGAGAAACTTTATTAATAAGAATGAAGATATCAGAAGTACGACCCTTGACACTCATTTAAAGGTTAATGTTTGATTTTAATTCAGTATAGCCACTAATTGAATTTAATTTTTGCAGCTTCCTGGTGATGAGGATGCTGGTATGACATGTCGCACATATGTTTTCCAAAATGAAAGCCATACATTAGGAAATGCTTTGAAGTGTATAATAGATAAATAGTAAGTACCTATACTAATTATATATAATGTTTGCTTCAAGCTGTAATCCTCATATTTTAAATCTCAATGAAAACGCATTTTGACAACGCCAAAAAATAGTCCTGAAATAGTCGTGAACAGTCGTACAAGTCAAAAAATTACTACAACTTTAGTTTGGAAGTTATAGCTATAGGTTGGTGAAGATTAGAGCTTGAATGTCAAGCTGTAATCCTCACCTCTGGTGCATGCAAACGGTTAAGCCTTTCAAATGGGTTTAGGTTCCAAAGAAATAGTCATGAAATTGTCGCAACGATATGCCAAAAGTTCCCGAGATATAAAGGTACCTTCAAAATGCTCCGAAATGACTATGAATATCAGTTGTAGTTTATGCCACATAGTAGTGGTTAAATAGTTGTATGTAATGAAAAAAAATTTGAGATACTTTTATTTGATAATATGTATTCAAATTTATACAAATTAGTTTTTTATGTGCTAGCAAAATTTACTCTCCCATAAATTCTTTGAATGTTTAGTTGAAGCCCAGGTATATGGATCTTGACTTTTTATTATGATATTTGCATTTGCTAACTTGCTTAAGACCTCTGAGTTAAAGCAGTCATTTGGAAGACTTGACTTCAGTGGAAGACATTATTATTGATGTGTCAGTATTAGTATTTGTATACATTTCTCATCATCAGCTCATTTAATGTCCCCACTGAGGGGCACAAGCCTACCTGTAAAGGTTATATAGGCCTTAGTCATCCAAACAGGACTAGTGCTGATTTGCTAAATTCACGCACAACCCTTAAATCTCTTCATGGGCATGCATAGGTTTCCTTATGATGTTTTCTTTCCCCGTAAAAACATTGGATAAATATACATATAATTTCAAAATGACATTGGGATGTGGGGGATTTGAACCTACACCCTCTAGATCAGAAGGCAACAGTTCACGCCAATGAATCACTGACACTTATTATATTAGCCAAAAATATGCAATTGTTAGGAACATTTTAGATAACACTTCCTTAACATTTTTGATAACAGTTGCAATGTTTACTGGTTTATCATCATCAGCCTATAACAATACTGCAGGGGACTTGCATTCCAGCACAGCATAGCTATAGGGAGTGTTTACTGGTTCTTAAAAATGTTTTATATAAAATATATGCGTGTTGCGCTGCAGCCTGGCCACTGTAAATTTCGTGATTTGTAGATATATTCTTAAAATGTTCAGTAAATATCAACGTGACCAAACTGCAGCATACACAGTAGGACCCAGCCACAAAAAAATGCATTTTTAGGCAGAACCATTTGTTTTTTTGAAAAAACATTTTATGGATATATCTACAAATCACGAAATTTTCTTTGGTCTGCAGCGCAACACGCAAATATTTTTCTTTTTTTATATTTTAGAACTAGATTTAATATTGAGACCCCTTATAATTAAATATATATTTATATAATTATCCACCTATACCTACTAACATTTTCTGTTAATTTTATTGCAGTGAAGATGTTGAACTATGCGGTTACACAGTGCCACATCCTGCTGAAGCCAAGATGCACTTTAGGATTCAAACTAGAGAAACTCCTGCCTTAGAAATATTAAAAAGAGGGCTAAAGGATCTACAAAAAGTTTGTGACCACACTATGGACTTATTTGAACAGGAAATTAAAGAATTTAATAAAAGTTAACATTAATTTGAATGTTATTTGTAGTTTTTGAAATACTTACCCAAATTCCGTCAATAAATCTTAAAATAGAGAAACCATATCGAAAACGCTACCGTTAGTCAGATCATGAGGCACCAGCCAGAAGTTTTATACGTAAAACACAAGCTGCTGACACATTTTTTTGTAGGTTTTCTACCAAACGCTGTACATACCACCAAACTTTCATCTCGATGCTTGTCACAAATTATGTGACGCCCCGTTGATGTGTAAAAAGTTATCAACAAAATATCGCTTCCCGTTCACGAAGATTGAGACCAGCGAAAAGTGCGTCAAGCTGTCTTGACACGTTCTCGGTCGATTATTTCAAGTTCTTGTAAGCGTCACAAATTCTGAAATGAGGGTGTTTAGCATTCACACAAAATGCTCTTACCGACCTACGCGAAAATCCATTTTAATTTAAAGATTAGTCCAAAGAGCCTGATACATGTTATTTTTTTTAATGAAATAAGGAGAAATAAAAATTAGGGGATTCTTAATCGTGGTATTTTTGCAAGACATGATGAATTCTATTTAGTCTAAGTAATGTATCTACATTAAGTTTACTTTGGGCAGATAACAAAAATATGAAGATTCATACTACATCATTTCTTAAACCGTAAGAGATAGAAATTTGAAAATAAGCCACAGTATAGCTTATGATCCAAAATGTAGCTTTGAGGTGACTATATTTAGTAAATTGAGCACAAAACATTAGTACCACTCGTATTACTCTATGACATACTTTACTGCTAGGTAACGCACATGGATTCTTAAGCCTTTTATGCATGTGAACCTAGATTTTCTTATTATATTTCTAAGTAGCCATTGTTCATTCCATCACATTTTAATATTTTTCTAATCAATTACAGTAGTCTATTTGTGATACGAAAATTATATGTAAATTCTTCACTACAGGGATTCTAGAAGTAATAATACTAATGTATGTTATAATAGAATTTTATTCAATATCCATTGAATGAAAATAATTAGACCTTAAATTCAGAGTATGTGACTTAGTAAGTGGGATGTCACGCCACAAGTCTGGGGTAAGGTAGGCATAGGTCTTGGCAATGGCAGCATAAGTAGCCTTGGCAAAGTTTCCAAGAGTTCCTGTAGATCCACGGGCAGATGTGTAACAATCTTGCACTCCAGCCATCTGCAGCAGTTTCTTGGGGACTGGAGCAGACACAATACCAGTACCACGAGGAGGGATCAGTCGTACAGTGACTGAACCACATTTTCCGGTTACCTGTAAAATTAGTTTATTATTAAAACATATGAAAATAAAAGTATACAATTAATGATTTAAAGGGACAATCAGACGCTTTAACAAACTTCATAGGAAAACCTCAAGAGGATACCACGAATGAAATGATTATCAGTTTTCATCATTAGAAAAAACAGCATTATACATGGCTTGCATGGTAGTTGAAACATTTGTTGCAACAATTGTACAGAACCTTGTACGGAAATCTACACTAAAATGACTAATAGAATTAAAGCAAATGATAATTTTACACACCTTGCAAGGTACTGTGTGAGGTTTGCCAATCTTGTTACCCCAGTAGCCTCTACGTACAGGCAGAACAGACAGTTTGGCGAGGATGATAGCTCCACGGATTGCAGTCGCTACTTCCTTGCTGCACTTGACTCCAAGACCGATGTGTCCATTGTTGTCGCCGATGGCAACGAAGGCCTTGAAACGGGTACGCTGTCCAGCACGAGTCTGCTTTTGTACAGGCATGATCTTGAGCACCTCATCATTCAGAGATGGTCCAAGGAAGAAGTCAATAATTTCGAACTCTTTGATGGGCAATGAGAACAAGTAAATGTTCTCTAGCTTGTCAATTTTTCCTTCACGGACCAAACGGCCCAGCTTGGTTACAGGCACCCATTCTTTTTGGTCTTCCTTGCCGCGACCACGGCCGCGTCCGCGCCCACGTCCGCGACCTCGTGGTCCCCCACGACCTCTATCACCACCTCGAGAACCAAAACCACCGCGGAAACCGCCACGTCCACCGGCAGGAGCAGCGTCCGCCATTCTGAAATTTCGAGGTTAGAATATTATTAAAAAACCCTACAAAGAAAATATGGTGTTTAAGTTTGAAGAGAATCAGACGCGTTAAGGCCATCACTGTGTAAACACTATGGTAGATACCACGAATGAAATGAAATTTTGGCTTCATCATAGAAATCATAGAAGACACGTGGAGATTCATAGATGGTTTAAATAGTATACAATACAATTATAACACAAATTCTGTTAGCGAATATAGTGATAAAGGTTTTGAATATTAAAATTAAGCTTATAAAGTTTACTAATTTTCAAAAATATAAAATAACTTACGTTGAACTGTGTGCGCTAGACGGTCAAACACAAAATGGCCCGACAGCCGCGCGCACGTCTCCCAGCCAGATCATTCAGTTCATTTTTGTACATTCAATTGTTACAACTTAAGTAACATCACTATCTCTTATCAACAATCAATTATTCAATTTATTTAAAAAAATAACCAATAAATGTTCTATTTGTTAGGGAAGTAGTGTTTTTACCACAGAAATAGAATATTCTCATTTTTTTATATAAATGACTGAAAGACGCATGGAGCCCTGAAAGCGATAATTAATACAATTTAATAAATATCAAATAACTTTAAATGTTCTTAGTTTAAATTATATTAATTATTTTATTAGTTTTATGAAATTACATTGTTTCATTAGCAGATGCTAATGATTAAATCTGATGCCTTGCTTTACAGTTTCGCTGTCTTTAGCAACTTACGCGGACTAGCACAACCTTTCTAATAGCAAGTGCACAAATGATAACAGCTTCGTTATTCGTTATAGCGTCGGTGGCTAATGGTGTGGACGTTGCTTCGATCTAAGAGATAAGCAGCAGGCAGTTCCAATCCCGCCACGTGTGTCGAATTTACGAAATATATGTACATTTATCGGATGCCCATTATTGAAGAAATCATCTGAGGAACTGCGCACGCCCGAAAACAATTCAAAGATGTGGCGTGTTATTGCCAATCGCACATGGCCGCGTGAAAAGATTTATGATTAGATGAGTCTAACAAACAATACTACATATTTATATTATATTCAGTGTTTATATTTAAAATTCTGATCAATAATATATGAGAGGTAAGAAATTCTATGGACGACTGTATTCATCGATCGGCTCATCAGCCACGACAGCCACCAGAAGAGCTTGCTGAGATGTTGAACAGCCTGTATGGAACTTCCAACGAGTTGGGCTTGGCATGAATTTGGACAAGACGAAAGTCATGTTTCAATGACCATGTCATGCCACAACTGATATGCGTCCGATGGCGTCCTTCTCGAGGTTGTGCACGAATATATCTACCTAGGCCCAAACTTTCCAAGTTGGCCGCCATAATCTCGAAAAGGAGGCTAGTAGGAGATTCACTTGGCTGGCGGCATTCGGCAAAGTTACGTCATTTCAATGTCCTAACCGTCAACGACAAATTTCCGCAAGACAGGCGTCTTGAGCAATGCGTTCCCTTCTTCGTGCTAACATCTGCGTATGAGACATGGACACTGAGTACCGGGATTGGACAACGTTCACAAAGTCACTCAACGCGCCACATGGAGCGAGCCCTCCTCAGAAAGATAAGCATCAGAAATTATTTAATCCGTAAGAGAACTAAAGTACCGACAAAGCCGCCGGTTTAGCAAGTTGAAGTGGCAATAGGTGGTCGCATATGTCGCAGAACGCCGATGGCCGTTGGAGACGAGTTCCGGAGTGGAAACCGCGTCTTGGCAAGCGTAGCGTAGGACGCCATTCGGCCCGATGGACCGACGACTTGCGAAAGGTCGCTGGTGGAGGCTAGAGGAGAAAAGCAGAGGAGCGGGATATCTGGCGCAAAATGGGGAGACCTATGTCCAGCAATGGACTGCGATGGTAAGAGACGAAAAAGAGAGGACTCAAACTGCAAACCACACATACATTTCGCAGCAGTGCAAACGGAAATAGCTCAGTATATAATATACACTCAAAGAGTGAATCACTCATTTTCAATAAGAAGATTCAATCATACAGGAACATAACATCAACACAATGCGTTAATGTATGAAAAGTAGGTAGCATTTTAATCATCTTATTAACGGCCGTGATTCCAGACACAATAGAAAATTTATTGTGTCTGTTGGATATATGCAACATCGGCGGTTTAAGGGCAAATACAAAATGACAACGTGTGTGAAATTTATTTGTAGGTTTATTGACGACCCATTTGGTGTTGCGATTGAGACCATAGATAATACAGATAAAAGGAAAGTTGAGACGTCGACTGCGACACCAAGGATTCCCCAGGAAGGAGGTTCGATCCCCGGGCAGTACAAACATTTGTGTGCATGAACATGTCTGTTTGTAATTGTCTGGGTGTTTTCTATGTATAATATGTACATATATACAAAAAAAATATATATTAATATGTTTATCCGTTTAGTACCCATAATACAGGCTTCACGTTTAACATGGGTCTAAATGGCGCTGTGTGAATGTCAGTGGATATTTATTTATTGTATAAAATATTACACTAATTTTATTTAAACATTATCGCCTTAAATAACTGTCCTTAAAAAAGTAGGTCAATGTTTTTGTCAGTTCTGGTATGGTATTATTACGTAGTATTTACGACAGTGGCGAAGTCTGCGGGACTTCTTTCGTGAAACAGACTCTAAAATAAGAAAGCATATCCGCAAGAGAACTATGTTACCGACATAGCTCGCCGGATCAGCAAGTTGAAGTGCCAACACAAACTATATAGAGATACAGTGCCAGTTGTAAATTTCTAAATAAAGATTCGGTTTCATTTCACGGTACGGTTTATAACCATCAATGATACAAATAGCACTGATGTATCCCAGTTGTCCCATCATTGGGACAAATAGCACTTATTTATCACATTAGTTCCATGATTGTTTCTCAATAACTCTTTAATTTAACAATGATTACATTTAGTAGCATAATTTACACTTCAACGGCCCGGTTCGAAACCCAGCCACGTCTATCACTCTTCTCTCTTCAACCTATTGCAGCCCACTCTCAGGTCTCCCCCATTCTGTGCCAGATACCGTTTACAGATCGAGCTCCACCAGCAACCTTTATTTATCACTTACCCTTAAATGATTTCGAAAAAGTAATAAAGAATTTATCGAACTGGTAAATTTGGTGGTTACTGTGGTGCCTTATCCTTGCATTTTTTCTTTATTTAGTTTTATATATTTTAATTATTTTACTGTTGTCATCAGTGAATGCTGTGTACACCTGTTATTGACATACATACTAATCTAAGTCGTAAGGAAATTGTGTAATTTTAATGTTTTGTGTGTTGGTGTACCTAATTAAATAAATAATAAATAAAAATTAAGAAAAACAAAGAAAATTTTACAAAAACATGATTATATTTCTCAATAAAAGTATTTCATTACGATATCATAACAATCAATCTCAATAACCTGAAAGATTCGTGATTACTGTCATGTATGACATAAGGGAATGTTGAGATGCCATGGCATGCCGCACCATGATCACCATCTTTAGTAAGCGCTACAACTGCTCCCATAAACTCTGGATAATGCGATACTATTCTACTAATTGCCACTCGACTGGCAGATGCTGGTGATGCACCGCGACGCATTTCTTCACCGCGAGGAAACTGTAAAATAAATAAAACATAAATAAAATCAGCCTGTGTCTTGTGGATTTTACCTGTGGTCCTCTTCATGATCATTAATTAATATATATATTTTCATGGTTTAAAAAAATATATGATGCAATGATTTTAAAAAGTATAGATTCGTGATATGCTCACAAAACAATCGAAAAAACTGTTCCGAATGCAGTGACAGCACACATACATATATTTCAAATGAGCGTACATTTACCCAAACAAAAGAGTACAAAATGTACTCTCTTCAGCAGTTCAATTTATTTATAGTTGCCTCAACTTAGCTTGATACCGCTGACAGCTGTCACTAAAACCTAAGGTAAACCAGGTATAACTTTGTACGTGCGTCCTAACAATGCATACATTTTAAAACACGAAGAAAAGTGAGATTTCTAAAAAATAGTTTAAAAGTGATCAAAGAATACGTTTGAATATTGATAAGAAAATAAAGTTGAAAGAAAACTACCAAAAAACCTACTAAACATAAATTCATTTGTTATGATAAAATTTAAGCTTGTTAAATTACGCATACACAAGGTCATGTCACAGGATTAAAATACTAGTGTTGTGTAACGAAAATTTTAAATTAAATGGTTTATCCATTATTCAATTGATTATTCGTGTACAAACTCGTCACATTACAAAACTAGACTTTTTGACTATTAATTTATTATTCATAATTTATTTGAATTATTTTTAAGTAAAAAATAAATATTGTTTAATTTTACGACGCAACAGAGTTAAATATTGTGCAAAAATATTTTAATATTTAAATTTAATTTTACTTTGTTATTTTGGCAACATTTTTTGATTAAGAAAGTTATCTCACTTATGTTAAAATAATAATGATGATAATGTAATTTGAAAGTACGTAGTAAATTATTAAACATTAGTTAAGTTTAATTTCATTGATATTTTTATTCAAATTCACGAAACCACAAGGTCATGTTGCAAATCATCGATATTATCACAAATAAGATATTATATATAATACCAAGTAGGTACATTTTCAATCATTCCTGCTTATTACGTAATGTTGATTTTCAAATAAAATATTTTTATCGATTCAAATCGATCAAATACTCGGTTTTTGGATAATCGTGTTTCTACTTTCGTCACTAAGCAAGTCTTTATGACAGCTGTCAGCGGTATCAAGCGAAGTTGAGGCAACTATAATGAAATTGTACCCTCTAATTTGTACCATCATTTATCATCTCAAAAAATAAATAAAAACCTTGGTAAAAATCGGAGCATGATATCCCCATCTC
>PQWD01014653.1:0-10360 GCA_019425675.1 Leucinodes orbonalis | reverse complement strand
AACGTAGGAACATAACCTTGAACTAAAGTTGCTACGTACTTAAAAACACAGAATACTTAATTTTTTATTAACTTTTACTTTTGAATTAAATCTTACAGTTAATATACTTCATGCATTTATTTTACGTAATTTCAACTATCGTGTCACCCGTCTTTAATATTTATAGTTCTCGTGCTTGTTCGTAAATCTGTAATAATAACTTTGCTGGCATTAGGACTACTACAAAGGCTTGAGCGTTGGTGGGTTATTAATTTGGACAGCTGTCCTCCGATCAGGAGGGTGCAGGTGAATATTTGGTTCAAAATGAGCTGATGTGGTAAATAAGGTTTAAAATTTGCTGATTTATCATCAATAAAGATTTAGAACCTCTTTAATTACTAAGTAGTGAATAGAAATCGTAGAAGGTTCTTTTGTCGGTTTGACTTTTCGTCTGTAGAGATCTACGCGAACGGAAGGCCTTCACAACTTCACCGGACATGAACTCGTAGTAGATTAGTAGTACATTGGTAGTAGGGCTTTCCAGGTATTAAATAAGTAAGCGACACAAGATGTATATACACGAGTGGTACTTGATTCTCTTTAATTCAGTGATCACTGGATGGTCTCCCTTTTTTATGTTACAGAGTGTACAGAACGGTCAGGACGCTCGCCTGATGATAAGTGATACGCTTGACCATGACAGATTGGCATTGAAGGAAAATTAACAACTGGACAGTTATTATTCTCCATCAAGTTCACACTGCGCCGAGACAACAGATGTTAGGCCTCTTACACCCAGTAATTTCACTAGCTACAGTGCCCTCACCTGAAAACATAAAAGTGCATAACACTCGTGTTTGACGTGACGATATCTGGCACTGCGGTGGTGTGTCTAGACGACTAAGTATAGAGTATACCATCACCTTTAAAGGTCTTAATTAAAAAAGAGTTCGGCTTTACCAAAAACATAATTGCTGTGGCAGTAAAAATAGCGGAGAATTAACAACGAACGCAAACATCCTCCACGGTTTGAAACCAGTGTAAGAAAGATTTTATCCATTGTTTCGACGATGTGTAGCGGTTGAGACGTCGGCTGATACACCAAGGGTTCGATCCCAGGGCAGTTAAAACATTTGTGTGCATAAACATGTCTGTTTGTAATGGTCTAGGTGTTTTCTATGTTAAATATGTATGTATTTACAAAAATAATGCATATAAGTATGTTTATCCGTTGTTTAGTACCCATAATACAGGCTTAACGCTTAACATGGGGCTAGATGGCGCTGTGTTAATGTCAGTGGATATTTATTATTTATTATAAGGTCACTAAAGGTAACACAACTCGTTTGCCTGAAAAATATGATTTCGTACTACAGGCACAAGACATTACACATACATAAAATAACATGAACATGTCAATTCAAGCCAATGTCTCTTAAATAGTTTTTCATAAGACTTTACATACCTAAAAAGAAGACTTGTGCTCCATACTGTCTGTGCGCTGCGACTGTACCAGTCTCGTGCATCGACGCAACACATCCAGACCATCCACCTGGAATATATTGGTTTATTAGATACAAAATTCAAATTCAATTTTATCTATAATATAAAAATGAATCGCAAAATGTGTTGGTAAGCGCATAACTCAACAACGCCTGGACCAATTTGGCCAATTCTTTTTTAAATGTTCGTTAAAGTCCAAGGATGGTTCTTACGGCGACAAAAAATCGAATAATTGCCGGGAAAACCCTAAAAACAGCCCTTTTCTTTTTCACATACAAACGTTTTCTAACTAAAACGTAGAATCAATTTGAGCTTTATTGCTATTATAATGTAAAGTTCATTAAAATTACTTACTTTTAAATGCGTATAGTGTTTTATTTAATTATTTTTAATTCACACCGAATTATTACCAGGGTGATGGTTCTGTTCAGGATAATTTTTGCAAAGAATATAAAAAAGGTAGGAACAAAACACTGGCACATTACATTTTTTCTGACAGGACGAAGTCTGTCGGGTCGGCTAGTATTCAAATACAAAATCAAACATCAGATTCGAATTCCTAAGAAGAGAGGAAATGAGGACTTCATATCCAAATTAATATATAAATATGTATATATATAATAAATAATTATAAATAAATATTCACTGACATTCACACAGCGCCATCTAGTTCCAAGTTAAGCGTGAAGTTTGTATTATGGGTTACCAAACAACGGATAAATATACTGATATATTTTTTTTGTAAATAAATATTTAAATATTATACATGAAAAACAGACCAATACAAACAGACATGTTCATTCACACAAATGTTTGTACTGCTCGGGTACACGCAAGTGGACAGAACGGTCAAGACGCTCACCTGATGGTAAGTGACACACCAGACCATGACAGAGCGGCCTCGAAGGAGACCAACAACTGATACTCAATCATTTCTCTCCATCAACGCCGCACTGCGCCCGTCACCCGAGACAACAGATGTTAGGTCTCTTATACCCGGTAATTTTACTTAATAAAGATCTGATTGTATTTTTGTAGGCGACACATATTTTTAGAAGATAAAGCTTGTAAAAATATTGGCGGGTATCAAGAAGACTGGCTGGCCAATTATTTGGTGTCGGCCATCGCTGATGGTCGACAAGCTATCACTTGCACGGTGATTGTCTTACATTTTGAAAGCCGTGCTTTCCAAGTGCAATTCCCGGCTGCGGTCAACGCACATCCGCGCCGGCCTCCTTGCTGATCTGTACGAGAGAGACGTGAACCAGCACGAGGCCTGCTGTCGAGGGGTCGACTCAAAGGTTGGCCGGGTGTTTCTTTTTACGAGCCGATTTTTGCAGGGATTCTGGCCTTATTTACACCTAGGTACTCCATATTCACATACTCTCATACATACATACAGTCCACTCCACATATCACACAATCAGCAAACCAAGAACTACCCAGTGCGACGTTCGCACACTTATATTTGCATCAATTATGATATTCATGTATGGGGTGTTTTCTATGTATAATATGTATGTATTTACAAAAAAAAGTATTTAAGTATGTTTATCCGTTGTTTAGTACCCATAATACAGGCTTCACGCTTAACTTGGGGCTAGATGGCGCCGTGTGAATGTCAATGGATATTTATTTTATTTATTTATGTATCCTACCTACCTTAATAGAGAGCACTCCGCACACGGGTTCGCCCGGACGCGCCGACTCCACCGCACCACCTCCGTGTAGGTGTCGGTGCCCGCACTGAACGCCACCAGGTCGCCGAGGTACAGGTACGCGTACCTGGGTTCGTATCAGCATCACTTAATCTTGGCAATTTGTTGTATATTGTTGCTAACAATGAATGCGACGACCTATTTTGTGTAATAAGACATCGGCTATTACACCATGAGTTCGATCCCCGGGCAGTACAAACATTTGTGTGCATGAACATGTCTTTTTGTATTGGTTTGGGTGTTTTCTATGTAACATATGTATAAACAAAAAAGTATTCAAGTGTTTTTATCAGTTGTTTAGTAATCTTAATGCAAACTTCACGATTAACTTGGGTCTAGATAGCGCTGTGTATTAGAAAAAAGTATTTTTTATGCACACAAATGTTTATACTGCCTGGGAATCGAACCCGGAACCCTTGGTGTAATAGCCGACATCTCAACCATTACAACAGATGGGTCCTTTATCCACAGCACATCAAAGGTTTCAATTAATCAATCATCAAGAAGATGAGCGATTCTCAAGATCGGGTACTTACCCGATATCAACGCAGCTGTCCAACCCGAGTGGGTCTTCAGGCGGTTCACTGACGACAGCAAACACGATGCAGTCTTTCGGGTCGTGCTTGGTCCGGTCCGTCGAGCGGCAGCTGGCCAGATGTCCCAGCAGGGGTAGATCACACTCGTTCAGTTGGAACTCTGCCAACGGGTTTTTTATGTTAAAGTGTACAGAACGATCCTGACATTTACCTGACTGTAAGTGAGACGCCTGACAATGGTAAGGCTGAGAGCCATCTGCGCTCGCAATTGGCCCGGTGAAGCTGTAAATCTGCGGCCGACACTCGAAAAAAAAGCCTGACAATGACAGAGTGGCCAACAACTGAACCGTTATATTCTCCGCCAATGCCGCACTGCGCTCGACACCAGAGACAACAGATTATAATTATAGGTCTCTTATACCCGGTAATTTGCTACTAGCTACAGTGCCCTCATCCCCTAACACAAAAGTGCGTTACCATGCCTTAGGGATATTACGCTAATGTTGTGATATATGTAAGTTGGTTATGTTATACCCGAATTAATAAATTAAAACAAACAATTTACGCCTTAGTCCTCAAGGATAGGCTGAGTCCTGACACACTTCTCCAGCTTCTTAAACTTTTAATACAAACTTACTTACATTCCTTTGAAATAATGAAAACAATGTTTATTCATTCTTTGGCCACTACAGACCGCGACAGTCTGCTGCTGGATTTAGCCTCCTCCACGATTGTGCAGGTTTAAGCAATAAACTCCACGTTGGGCAAGTGGGTTTCCTATAAGAGGATACGTTGAATAAGAGAGGGCTGCTAAACGTTATTAGCTAAATGTTTTGACTCCAAGCTGCCACCTACGTCACACGCGGGAAGAATAAATGTGACAAGTGTATTTAAATCTGCTTCGGTCACTGCATACAAAGTTCCGGAGCTTTGATGACATAAAGTAAACAATACAATCATTCGCCCACGTGATACTTTATAAGTTACACGACTACCCGTGTCAGATCCATTGTTACATACAATTCGATAATTGTTTTTAGGGTTCCGTAGCCAAATGGTAAAAAAGGAACACTTATAGATTCGTCTGTCCGTCCGTCCGAATAACACAACCCCTTTATTCTCCGAAACTATAAGCACTACACTATTCAACCTTTGTACGTATATGTTTTTGTGAACCGCTATTAGGTTTTAATAAGAAACTTGAAAAAAAATTAATATATTTGGGGTTCCCCATACATTGAACTGAAACCCAAAACTTTATTTCTCATCATATCCCAACGTGTAGAGTATTAATGCGTAGAGCTTAAAAAATGGTATTGAGGTATATTTTTTTTTTTAAATTGAACAGTTTGCGCGAGAGACACTTCCAAAGTTGGAAAAGTGTCCCCCCCCCCTCTAATTTCAAAAACTATGGGGTTGATAAAATCGAAAAAAATATATCATGTATGTACATGACCATAAAATCTAACAACGAAATTTAGTTTGAATGATTTCTGGTATGTAGTTTTATTTTCATTCGTCATAAACGGTGAACTACTAATTTTTCATATTATAGCTTTAGTAGGTGCCTAACTAAATAAAAATAATTTTATTTTATATTACTTGCTGCTGTGAAACCCTCCACGTGCAAGTCCGACTCGCACTTTGCCATTTTTTTTTACAAAAGCTAGCCAATAACTCACTCTTGGTAAAATGGAAGTGGCATTTCTCCATATAGGTGGTTGGTTTGGGCAGGCTGACCGGTGTCTCGAGGTCGGCCCCGGCCCGCCCCAGGAGCGAGTACGTCACGTACAGCCGCTGCACACGCTGGTCCACCATCGCGTCGCACTCCTCGTTCAATGCTAACCACATCACTGTTACCTTGATGCTGTTCCCCATCTGTTCGTAGCTCGGTTCCCGATCGTATATCTGGTTGTTTTTATATATTTCAATACTTTTATTATAGCACATTTTGATTTTCATCAATGTAATGTTCTTATATGACGATTGATTTGGTGTTACGGTTGAGACGTCGACTGCAACCAAGGTTCCAGGTTTGATCCCCGGGCAGTACAAACATTTGTGTGCATGAACATGTCTGTTTGTAATGGTCCGAGTGTTTTCTTTGTATAATATGTATGTATTTACAAAAAAAGGTATATAAGTATATTTTATTTATTTAGAAAACAACGGTCATACATTTTCTTAGTTTCTACATAATATATTGTTGTTACGAACAGACCTATAGTTTCCTTCTTTAATCAAGTTACATATAATTAATATGAGCTTAGCTCCGAATCAGTATTAGTGTAATGTCTTGTACAATGATAATTATTAGGTTAATTAGGGTTTAATGGTCATTCGGTTAATTTTAATCCATTATTTAGGAATATAAAATGATAGATTGTCTGCACAGCCAAAATCAGGAATCAAAGGCTTTTTTTATCAAGTGTATTGTACAGCAAAATATATCAATATCTGACAGTTTACTACAATCATTGTATAGTCTGCAGGCACGCTTTATAAAAATGTTATTACAATAAGACGTTTTACATTTGGGGATATAAAACAGATCTTTGCTACGACAGTGACGCTCATGTCCACGGGGTACTCTGAGAAATACATTATGCGGAAGTGT
Organism: Leucinodes orbonalis; assembly: GCA_019425675.1. Taxonomy (NCBI): domain Eukaryota; kingdom Metazoa; phylum Arthropoda; class Insecta; order Lepidoptera; family Crambidae; genus Leucinodes; species Leucinodes orbonalis. The sequence goes on along the minus strand of PQWD01014653.1, from coordinate 4,007 downwards.
AGGAGCCTCTAAAAGGTTATGAATTATTGTATAAAGTAGAACACAATCAACACAGTCACGGCGAACTTCCAAAGATTTTATTTTAAATCAATTCCTTTAATGTCTTTATACTTATCCGTTGTTTAGAACCCATAATACAGGCTTCACGCTTAACTTGGGGCTAGATGGCGCTGTGTGAATGTCAGTGGATATTATATTTATGTATGTATTAGGCCCTCCGGCCCGATGGACCGGCGACTTACGGAAGGTCGCTGGTGGAGGCTGGATGAGGAAAGTGGAGGACCGGGATATATGGCGCAAAATGGGGGAGACCTTCATCCACCAGTGGACTGTTACAGGTGGAGACAGAGAGTATATATGGGGGAGGGCTCGATGGCATACTTACTTTATCCCAAGAAGTATCCGTGTACTTGACAGACTTTTTGCTGGCATCAAATGCTCTGTTATCTGTAAATTGAAAAGCGATGACATTCCTATGCATAAAATATACATATATAAAATACTAGGTGACCCGCGATGTTACCTGCGGTATATTTTCACCGCAAAATGCATAACCTATGGTTAATTCAAGATTACAGTAACTCCATACCTATTTCTTGTTTAAATTGCTTCAACGTTAAACGTAAAGAAGGTACAAACATATCACACTCACACCTCATAATTTTCATCATCAGCTCATATAGGTACGTGCCTACCCGCAAAGGGTGTAATGGCCTTAGTTGTCCACGCGGACCCAGTGCCGCCCAACCCTTGAATCTGTACGCAGGCATGCGCAGGTTTTCTCACGATGTTTTCCTTCACCGTAAGAGCGTCGGATAAATTTGTACTTGGCGGATTTAGAATGCGTCCTCCAGATCGAAAGCAACAGACCACACAATGAACCACTGATGCTCACTAACATAAATTTTACTAAACTATTTTTTAACATCTTAATGCGTTTTGGTGTAAAATTGTTTCAGCTTGTTCGATTCTAGGTAAAAGATTACATCAGAGACAAGCAAATAACTTAGCATACTTTAAGTGAGCTCTGGCGGGTCGTCAACATCAACGATTCTCGGATTATCGAAACGGCGGCAATTTTCGTTTTCCAGCTGAAAAATACAACATTTTTATCCACTGACATTCACATCGCTCTCTAGACCCAATTAAGGTGAAGCTTTGTACTACGGTATAAACAACTGCTAAACATACTTATATATACTATATAATATATAATTTTGTAAATGCATACATATTAATACATAATACATTTTCATGGCACAAATATTTTGTTGCCCGGGGATCGAACCCGGAACCCTTGATGTAGTAGCCGACGTCTTAAGCGCTACACAAAAGGGTCGTCAAATTATTACAATAGTTCAACGTTTGTCGTAATTTTAAGCTGTCGTGAATTAATGAATAGCTAATAGTTTGCAGGTATGCTTACTATTTACTACTAATAGTTAAGATGTATTATCAATTGTAGTTGTATTTTCGAATTTCGAAAATATATGTTTCCGACGCTTTACGTTGAAGGAAAACTCGTGAGGAAACTTCATGCACGCTGCGAAGATTCGAACTTGTGTGTGAGTCGTCAATCCGCACTGGGCCCGTGGACGACTAAGCCTAATCACCCTATACGGGTAGGACTCGTGCCCTCGGTGAGGAGTTTATGAGCGATGATGATGATCAATTGTAGTTACAACTTAAGGATTCACTTAAAGACAAAAGTTCCAAAGCAACGGTTTACCCATATTCACATACATATCAACCTTACAACGAGAAATGGACACTATCTGTGGAACTGATTCAAAAGTTTATTTTGTCATTAAGTGAACAGTATCTCACCAGGTGGTAAGTGATACTCTGACCATGAATGCAATGTTGGTGGAAATAAATAACAGTACCTGTCTTATTTTCTGCCCTACGCCCATCACCCGACACGACAGATGTTAGGTCTCTTATACTCGGTAATTTCACTAGCTGCAGTGCCCTCATCCCGAAACACAAAAGTGCATAGCACTAGTATTTCACGGGACGATATTAGGCATTGCGGTGGTACATTCCTAGACAATTCAGTATCGGGTCTACAACCTTGAAATTTCCCTTAAGGATGACATAAAAAATATGTAATTTGAAAGACAATTGAGCTGCTGAAAGCACGTTGGACAACAATGACAAGATGGTCATGGGATGATGGCCTTAGAATAGACGAGGTTTGAAGACCTTGTCTTGGCGTCCAGTATAAGATGCTCTCCTACAACTTGCGAAAGGTTGCTAGATTGAAAAAGCGAGAATTCTGGTTGTCTGGCAATAAATTTGGAGTTAACTAAGATCAGCAAAGGATTGCGAAAGGTTTAAGTTTATATACAATTGTTTCTACAGGTTCATTGCCCTCAATTTCTTGATTCGGCTAATTAAATTCAAATAACAAAAGACCTTATTATTCCTAACAATAGAGAATTGAAATTCCAGATTAAAGACTTACCGTTACTTTCTCTGCGATGTATTTGCAGATAACTAGGATAAGGTTTATGCTCGTCTTCTTTCTGAATATAAAGAATACGAAAATAAAACCATGTTAAAATAAAATTAGGATTTGTTTGATTCTGTAATTCCAGATAGTGCCTAATTGAATCTTCAGACGTAAAATTCTGACAAATTTAAGGCAGAATTACATAACATATTATTATTATATAACAGACCAACTGAGCTACTTTTTTCAAACCTACATATTTCATACATTTTACACGGCAATACCTACAACACAATTACGACACGGTATTAGATATCAACTGACGAAAGATTAAATAACGAATTCGATTTACGTAATGAAAACAATAGTTTAAAGAAGGTATTGAACGTTTCAGATTCCAAGTTCTATAATTATAGTAAGTTAATTTTTAGAAATATAATTTAGCATTTAATACATACACAGCTCTTGCTATTTCTTCTCGACTTCGGAATGAGACGCCTCGTTACAAGTCCTCTCTGTGGTTAGCATACAATGTTATTTTAGATTTCTTTTGTTAATAGAGATATAGAAGAATGCCCACTACATGGAAAGTGGCTACTGTCGGTTAATAATTTTGTGATCCTTAATATAGGACTACAAGACTAATATGCAGTTCCTGGATTATTATGAAAGATAAACAATACAGTAACTACTCGTAGATGCACATTCACGAAGAAACGTCAATCTAAAAATGTCCGAGCCCATCACACATACGTATCGTTATTGTTATATTTATAACGTACAATTATTCATTTAAATTTAACCTTAACGCGACATTGAAAAGTACAAAATCAAAGCACGAGCACACTACTTTGTCGTTATGAATGTAGCGAGCGTATAATGAAAAATCTGCCCAAATGACGCGATGGGTACTTTTGCCGCGGACTTTTTGAGTGTAATTGTGCTTATCTAGTTAGTTAATGTTTATCTAAGCAATGACCACATCAATCTATACTAATATATAAAGCTGAAGAGTTTGTTTGTTTGAACGCGCTAATCTCAGGAACTACTGGTTCGATTTGAAAAATTCTTTCAGTGTTAGATAGCTTATTTATCGAGGAATGCTATAGGCTATATTGATCACGCTACGAGTAATAGAAGCGGAGCAGCAATGAAGAATGTTTCAAAATCGGGGGTATTTTTTCATACTTGGAGCTTCCGCTGCGTACGCTGCGTAAACGGTTAAAGTTACACAAAAGTCATGTATGAGAGTATTGTTCTCCTTTTAATGGTCTACAAAAAGTCCGCGACAGCATATGTCTATCTTTAAGGTTAGCTCACTATAACATATTTTTTGCTAAAAAAAATCTGTTATTGACCCCGAAACTTTAAAGTTGGAGGGAGGGAAATCCTATGTATAGTGATAAATGAAAGTACCGTGTTAACCCGAATTTTGCGAGCGAAGCCGCGGGCAAAAGCTACTGTATTGAGATAGTTAAACACTCAGTACCTTGAAATATTGCTAAATTGAAGACTCAAATGAAGTTATCTCAATAAATATAACGGGACATAT
>PQWD01014652.1:0-114378 GCA_019425675.1 Leucinodes orbonalis | reverse complement strand
AAGCTGAAGAGTTTGTTCGTTTGGTTGAACGTGCCGATCATAGGAATTACTGGTCCGAAAAATCAGTTCAATGTTAGAGAGCTTATTTATTAAGGAAGGCTATATATCATCACGCTTTGTAGAATAGGAGCGAAGCAGCAAAAAAGATTGTTTCCAAATTCGGGGGATTATTTCCTATTGCGAGCTTCCGCTGCGTGAGCTTCGTAATTGGTTTAAATTTCGCAAAAGTAATCTAAACAGTATTTTTACCCTTTAAAAGTAAAAAGAAAGTCAGCGATAGCATATGTCTAATTTTTAAGGTTAGCTTACTATAACCTGTTTATGCTTAAAAAAATTATCTACAATAGTGCATTATTTGCGAAAGTGATTTCATAAACATGATATTTATCCTCATTCAAATAAATACATTATTGTTTTTTTTATAAAATAGGAAGTGTCACCGCCGCCCATGGACATTTGTCACAACTGAGGTCACAGAGATGCGTTGCTGGCCCTTTATATAAGAATACGCTCTCTTTTTGAAAGACGCCATGTCATATCGTTCTGGAAACGTTTCTGATGGTAACTTATTCCATAAGTTGATAGTACGTGGTAGAAAATGTCGAGCAAAACGGACCGTCGAAGACCACCATGTATCTAGATGGTGTGGGTGAAATTTTCAATACTGCCTTGATGTACTATAGTGGATTCAGCCGCAGGAACAAGCCCAAATAATCATGATGATTGATAATTCTAGCCGCTCTTCTCTGAATGCGGTCAAGTGGAAGGAGCCGGTACTGAGGTGCCCCTTGCCCATAGGTGAGAGCAATATTTCATGTGTGGTCGAACCTGCGACTTATAAAGTTGCAAGCGATGATCTGGCATGAACGTTGACCTGTTAAGCACACCAAGCTTTTTTGAGGCCAACTTGACCTTACTCTCCAAATGACCGCGAAACTGAATAATGCTTGAAATATCAAAATTCCGATACTAGCTGAGGGACTGAGAGGAATGTTTAAGAATTTGGGCGAAACAGCAAAAGGTTCTTTTTTAGCTGTAAAAGCACAGACTTGTGTCTTTATAGGGTTGAACTGCACTAGATTGTCTTGATCCCAATCAGAGACTTTATTAAGGGCAGTCTCGACCTCAGACACAATTCTGTTTCGACACTCTTCGACGCTTTCCTTGGAAGAACAGGCACGGCCGGTATATAATGCATCTCCCGTACTATCATCTGCATAGCAATGAATACCGCTTATTTGAAACTTAAGACAACGACTTTAATACTCCTATAGTCCGACCTACTAAAAAGCTAGCCACCCAATCGCATAACTTTCAAGGAATCCCATAAGACGGAAGCTCCGCTACAAGTGCTTTATGCCAAACCCTATCAAAAGCCTTCGCTACGCCCAGGTTTACTGCGAGAGTCTCCCCCTTGCTCTCCATAGTCCATCTATGTGTCAGATATATTAGAAGATCTCCCTCTGAGCGACCTTTTCGGAAACCGTACTGGCGATCACTAAGAAGCTGCTGATTTTCAAGGTACCGAAGAAGCTGACAATTGATTATAGACTCCATGACTTTGGATGCAGAGAGGTTATAGCTATTGGCCTGTGATTGGACGGATCAGAGCGGTCACCTTTCGTAGGGATTGGGTGCACCAATGCTGTCTTCCATGAACTTGGGCACACGCCAGAAGAGTATGACAGCCGAAAAGCCGCGTTAAAACAGGCGCTAGTTCAGGAGCACACTTATTCAACACCACAGGAGGGATACCGTCAGGTCCATTCGACTTGTGATGAAAGTCAACCTGAGCGTAACACAAATAAAAAAACGTATACCGTTTATATTATGGCGATTTTCATAAACAAACACGTAACGTAGTGTGTGAATAAATTAACGAAAGCCCTTTCCTTTGACTGATGAAAATGTAAATGAGTTAATAAAGCATTTCCAGTGGCATTCCAAAAACATCGATGTACGAAAGAACCTATATACATGATCTGCACATATTGACAACGATATACAATTATAGTATGGACCTTTGTTCGTAGAAAGTCTGTTCGTAACCATGTTAACTGCTTATTCACGTAATTTCATACACGTTATTTATTTATTTATAAACAAACGTGATTACTTTCACTCAATAATCAAATCATGAAAGAAGCCTTTTTTGTAGGTTTATTTTCTTTTCGATTGTATCATATGTTTAGTATTATTTTGTTACTACTTAAACCTTTTATTGTCTAGAAATATAAAAAAAAACAACGATAACTTTTACTTATCACAGCAGTAAAGCTCAAGAGTTCTCTAAGATTTATACAAACATTTGTAAAGGTAATACAACCAGAAAATCAGTATTTGTTCTTCAAATATCGTATGTAAACTGCATAAAGGTATTATTGAGATTCCATAAAAAAATCTTTTCATTATATGACCGATTTTGCGGTGCGGGTATGGTCAGGTGAAATAAGCTTTTGATTTTTGTCAGGCGCGATCTGGCGCGAGGTTTGCTTGCCACTTTCAAATACACTTATAAATAGGCATTTATTTAGATAATGATAAGTCATCGTTAAAAAGTATATAACAATCGAAACATTTAAAAATATAATTGGATAATATCATAAATAACTTTTAATTACGTATGAAGATCACCTAATGTCCTAACCAAACTAGAGAACAATGGCACAAAGTTATGTATGCGGAACCCACGAACAGACAGCAGAGAAATACTAATAAATAATAAACAGAGAGATACTGGACCACGGAAGCAGTTAAAATACCTACAATCTATCAAAATTATAGCAACCCAACCTACTCCACTTTTAGAAATTCCTTAAAGTTGAATGGAATTTTATTATTATTTATTACTTGCATTTCATAATATGAAACACTATTTTAATTGTTTTATTTACATTCAAAAATGCTCACTTGTTATCACAGTATTCATCTTGAACAGTCATCATCATCACAGCTCATTAAACGTTCCCACCGAGGGCACGAGCTTACTTTTATGGATGTATAGGCCTTAGTCGTGCGCGCGCTCCACTTCATGTACAACCTTCGAATCTCTTCGCAGGCGTGCGCAGGTTTCCTCACGATGTTTTCCTTCACAGTAAGAACGTCGGATAACGTACGTAATAAACGTCATTTAGAAAATTCGAAAACACACTGTCACGTGGCGGGACATGAACCTGCGCACTACCGATTAGAGGGCGACATTACACACCATTGAGCCACCGACGATCCAAACAGTATTTATCTGGAACATGCCCTAAAAACGTGAAAAATTAAATTAACTGTTAAGTTAATTTCACCGTAACGAATACGAAAATACAGAGAAAAGGTGAATTTATGTCTAAGGTGACCGTTTTATTATCACCGGTAATTACATAGTGCAATTTGACTGATTGTTTGCATGACCTTTGTATACCAAGCGCTACTGAGCGGTTGGTGTAAAATTATTTTCTAGTTTGAACCGAAAAAATCAATTACATGGCAAATTGTTTAAAATAACTCAGCTTGATCGTGGCGCGTTTGGCTTACGATCGCACAAGTCATGCAACTATCGCTATGGTCAATTTTCGGATGGGTGACCGAAAAATATTATCTTAAGTTCCACCATGTTTCGGAAGTCACTAACGTGCCGTTTAGTCCCGACTCCTATCTAAGGATAGTTGTCGTTACCACCCACCAAGTCGCAGGGGACCGCGTGGTAGTTACTGCCCAAACTCCCCATAACGATGCTGTGAGGGAAGGAATTTAGTAGTAATAAAGCATATACTTGTTTAAAGCATAATCCATTAGCAAGCCTGCGAGACTCCTGGTTGGTGCACTCTTAGTCAACTTGTTGCTGAGATTTCGTGGCAACTGCGTCGCGTCGTAATGTGTTCATTCGTTTTTAACTAGCTCTATACAGCGGTGGGTAAACAACTCTGTTTGCCAGCAGTACACGAGTTGTGTTTCATACTGCATGTTAACCAACAACGAATCTAGTGCGTTTTTATTACCTACTAACAATGAAAATGTTAGGAAATTAAACTTTATGGAACCCGTGTATCATTTGGCTGTTTGTTTTTTAATGGTTGATATTATTAAAACAGAAATTTCAAAGTGAAATACCGTTCAATGTAAACTTAATTACTCGTACCATAGTAGAAATATTTATTAAATGTAAGTACTTTGTATACTACATCTAACTTCTTAATATTTAGATAATGCTTATGGTCAGAATACACCTGAGAGAGAAACCTATATGTTATGCAGACGCGTTCCGTAGTATTTATCATCATCATCAGCTTATTAAATGACCCACCGAGGGGCACGAGCCTACCCGTATAGGGTGCTTAGGCCTGAGTCGTCCACGCGAGCCCAGTGCGGATTGGATGACTTCACACACAACCTTTGAATCTCTTCGCAGGCGTGCATGAAGGTTTCCTCACGAGGTTTTTCCTTCACCGTAAGAGCGTCGGATAATAATAATAATAATTCTTTATTTCAGAACATGCTAGATACATAAAGTGTTTGTAAAGTACATTGAATTACTTAAAACTACATAGTTTTAAGTAATTCGAAATTATATGTACGTTATCCTTAATCTAACATTAGTTTAAGGATAACGTACATATAATTTCGAAAACACATACGAGGCGGGTTTGAACCTCAGCCCTCCCGGTAGGAGGGCGACAGTCCACACCATTGAGCCACGGACTCAAGACTCCGTAGTATTTATACTTAATTTTAATAAGTGCCTGGCCAGACAAGTGCAATGTAATATTGTCGTTAGCATAAGAAACTTGCAAGTTTTTCATTGTATTTGGGTCATTAATATTACTAATTGTTAAAAATGCGCCGAGAACACCTTTGCTGAGTAACAAGTGCCCAGTTTTACTCGGCTCTTTTTTTCAACCGAGTATTCGGCCGAGAAATTCGGTTCAATCAAATTCTCATTTCGTGCACTTAAACATGTATATGGTCCCGATACTTAACAAACCGATATCTATGAGTACGTTGAAAAATAAATAAAGGGTTCCAATGATAAAAAATAAACTACTTAGATGCACAATCTCACTCAAAAAGTGTCCACGACAAAATTCTGCCCTTCGCGTCACATGCGCAAAATTTTCATTCATAGTCACGTCGCGCGCTACATGTCATAGTAGTATGCTCGTGCTTTTGATTTTGTACCCTTTTAACGAAGCGTTAAGGTCAAAATTGACTTCGCATTGGTTGCATTTGCAGTTAGCCATAATAATCAGTTCGGTCACAGTGTAATTTAGTTTAATATCTTTTACATCAATTGTATTTTTTTACAGTTAAATTTGTACCTGAATTTCTTCCATTAGTGAACTACTGTAATTCAACTACAACAATAAAATTAAATTACTTGTATTTGGCGCTAATAAGCAAAACGTGGGAGTGGGCTGGTCACGTATGTCGCAGAACCGATGGCCGTTGGAGCAGACGAGTTCTGGAGTGGAGACCGCGTCTCGGCAAGCGTAGCGTAGGACGCCCTCCGGCCCCGATGGACCGACGACTTGCGAAAGGTCGCTGGTGGAGGCTGGATGAGAAAAGCGGAGGACCGGGATATCTGGCGCAAAATGGGGAGACCTATGTCCAGCAGTGGACTGCGATAGGTTGAATAGGACAAGCAAAACGTGAATAAAATACATTAAAAACCGAATGTTATTGTAATGAAATAACATAGTGTAATAAAACTTGCAATAAAATTTTATTACTGTATTTTTTTTTACAAATCGCTTTTGACGTCATAACTATTTATTACTACAATAGGAATATCACAATAGGAAATTTCTGCAATATTGCCAGCACCGGGAGACGGAAAAAATGGTACAATAAAAGAAGAGCTCACAGCACACAAGCGCGCTATTGCAGCACTGTTCAATTGCTCATGGAAATCCGTGTTACTGCCCAACGACGACGCTTCGATTGCATCGCAAAACCGAGTTTCCGCGATGCAACGCCGCAAACTAAATGCACCGTAGTGTCGATTGTTAGCAATAACTGCCGACTGTAGTTATGATAAACTAGACAAGTACTGTTGTTGCATTAATTTTGTAGGTGAAGGTAATTTTTAAATTCAGTTTTTATTGGCTTTATTTTGTATTGAGGGTTTCGCAGTAGTCATGGGTTTTTCAGAACTTATTCTTATGCTGACACAATATGCATAAACTGTTGTGGCTTTGTTCAACAGTAATGCAGCGATGTCTTCAACATATTATTTCACAGTCAGTAAATTAGGCACCTACCTGGTCGTAGAGATGAAGAACTTAAAACGTACCTTAAAAGAAAAATAATCTTATCAAGCATCAAGTGAAAGTAATGTCTTATTTGTACTATCGTATTCTATAAATATGATTTTTTTTAACTTTTGTGACATAACTTTATTACAATAAAAACGAAATGACACAAAATATGTAGTAGATACTCTCAGATAATATATAATTTTATGTATCAAATTATATGTCCCCTAGGTATCTATATCAAAATATAGTTTTTATAAGGGAGTATCACTGAAACAGTTAACAGTTTTAGTGACGTAATGGGTAGTAAGATTAGGATGATTCTTTTCTTTAGCGAAATTAGGCGGCAACAATTTTGCGCTTATGGCTGTGAGCGATCTGCGCTTGCCACTTACCTGGTGTACCAGTTAAAGTCACCTGTACCCAAAAACAAAAAGACTATGCGAAAAAAACACGTTTGTGTTAACCAGATTCTATCTCCGCCCATCGCAACTCTACTACGACACAATACTGATATATGGCAGTAAAATAAATTATTAACACGTGTCGCTATTATACGAAAACATAATATATTCTTCGTTGTTTTTTTCCGCAACAAACACTTTTTGAGTGTACGTATATGTTAACGTGACCTACATAGGTTAATCCATTAAAAAAATGAAAATCATTTATCGGCGTCCGATAAATTCCATTGATGGTAAAAGTTGGCGCACGGGCTGGGACTTAATTAATTGCGGCCCATAGCTATTTTTGGCTGAAGGACTCTCGGAGGCGTGACGTGAATACTGCAACTAACATAGCGAACCCCTTATTTAATGACGTCTATACTGATAAGAGCAACAACATATTTTAGTGATAGCAGCGAATAAACGTTGCATTTTCGTCAGCTTTTTAAGGAAAATAGGCGTGTGTGTCAAATTCAGTCAGATATAAACGTTTGTTTCATAACAATGGTTTTGATTTTATTTCTCGTATGTAATCTGCTTATATATACAAGTACTACGTCATTCTTTTCTCGTATGTATTTCCACTCCCGCTTCTAATGATTTTGTTTTTGTGGCACACAATCACTCTAACATTTAAAATTAAAAACTAAGTTTTACCCGTACCTATTCAGAAATAAATTATGGAGTTAGCCTCAAACGATAGGAAGTAATAGTACACCGGCGACACCTAATTCAAATGATAGTAATAGTTTTCAATTCAATTCAAAAAATTCAAAGTAGTTCAATTTTTACAAAATAACAATCAAGCTAACTCTGTAACCTAAAAATATTTTTCATTTAAATTATTCAAGGAGTGTAATTTTTTCCCCAGTATTTCCATCTATGTAATTTTTTTACTAGGAATATGCGGTAAAGTACGTAAGGTATTCTAACAGCTAACACAAAACTGAAATAGATGAATGAAATATAAATGAAATTCGATATGAAACAAAAAGGACTGTCAACATTTATATATACATTTGTAGCATTGGGTCTCATTTACTGTGATAATGAATAAATACAAAATTAAACTTTCCCATCGTACACCGACTGGCCTGTGTTCATTTTATTTTTACGAGAGAAGTTGAAGTGCAAATTAGGATAATTGGCTGGCCCAAGGAAGTTGTTACTTTGCGTGAAAGGCACATTTGTTTTTATTTTATGTGATAAGGACGAGCCCTAAACCGTAACTCGCGTGTTATCACATGCTTTGTTTGTGGCGCTCCCACGCGTCACTGCTCGCTGTATTAGTTAAAGCACAGGGCTACTCATATTCGTTGCTGTGTTTAGGAAAATTTTGTACTGACGTCCATAACATTATGGTGAACGTTAATTAACATCCGTTCCTTTTACATCCTGAGTCGTTGTAAGATATACCTAGTGTTCAACAATTCGCATTTGGCCCGTGATTTGGTTATGGCACAAACTGTTTATAATAGCCATGCTGTGTGGAAAGTCCGTATGTTGGTACCCCTAGCGTGGGAAGTTATGGCTTAGATTGATTAATAGATTACTAAGATACCATATACTGAAAAATAGAAATTCTTTTTTAACGTTTCTTTCCTTTCATGTTTCAAAGTTTACAGGACGGTCAGGACGCTCATCTGATGGTGAGTGATACGCCTGACCATGACAGGGCGGCATTGATTGAGATCAACAACTTACAGTCACTCTTACTCTTACTCTCTATCATTGCCGCACTGCACCTGACACCCGAGTCAACAGACTCGCAATTCGGCCCTTAATGCAGCTCCATTATAAGCATAACTGTTATAACCGGAGACATAGGTGAAAATAAATCCTCATTTCTTAATACGGTCTCCACTGGGTAAATCACTATCTAGTATAAAACAAAGTCGCTTTTTTGTCCCTATGTGCGCTTAAATCTTTAAAACTACGCAACGGATTTTGATGCGGTTTTTAATAGATAAGAGTGATTCAAAAGGAAGGTTTACATCTCAAAAATAAATAAATAATAAAAATCCATTAAATAACACTATTTAATGGATGTTATTATACAATTAAATCCATTAAATAGTGTTGTGTTGTGATGTAAACAAACAATTTCATTACTCCATTGAAAACGCTGGCTGAACCCTAGAAGATCTATCAAAACAATGTACTGACTATTGAATACATTGAAAAGGTCTTCAGAAAACTACGCAATGATATATGTTTATCTCTTATAAATATCCCACATTTTTTTTTACGATAAATAATGGCTAATTTTCTGATTTTAACCAATACAGCAAAATTCGAAAAATTTTTTTTAAAATTCAAAATTCTTTATAGAAATTAGGCTTACAAAAAGCACTTATGAACGTCAAAAATATACAAAAATATAATAAAAAACAATTAAAATACTAAACTAAAAAATATGAATTTTGATGCTTTGAAAAAAAGTGCTTCAATGGTTTGGCCTGTTGCGAAAGGAGCACCCAAGAAAACTCAACAGTGTAGCCTCTTATAAAAACAATTACTTAATGTAACGATATATCATAAACACTGAAATATCTGAGCAGTTTAAGACCACGGATTTTGATCACATAAATATTCGTCAATAGTGTAGTACCCTTTTTTAGAAAGGTGGTTTTTTATTCTAGCTTTAAACATGTGTAAAGGTAACTCGACAATATTTTGCGGTACCTTATTGAAAAACTTTATACATCTTCCTATAAAAGATTTACCTACTTTATGTAGTCTCACTAATCTTCTCCATTAATTATATCTTCTTCATTAATTATCCATCCAGCATTAATCTTATCCAATTAAATACTTTAAATAAATTGTTATATTATTGTGGCTTTAAGGGAATACCATAAGCCTGTGGTATTGTGCCCAACAAAAATTGTTTGGCAATGGACCGTTGCGCACTAAAGCAGGTTAGGGTATGATTTAAATTTCTATTCTAATAAAATTAAAAAAGGAAGTTACTGAAGAAATAAATTTAATAGTAATATTTCATTTTGTTGTTTACCTGAGAACAAATAGTAGATTTCATATTTTTTTCTACGTTGATTCTATAAGCGGTCGTATGTAGCACGAGTGGAAACTCACAACATAGCATACATGAATCTATTGTCTACGCGCGTGCTACGTCCAGGCGGATGCGGAATTTTAATTTTCTATATAAATTCGAGACGGTTACAGAGAACCTTGAAATTATATTATAAAACCTTTTAGTTAAATATTATGTCTATCCATATTTTGCGCAACATATCAACCATTCTCGTGAACATATGTCATCCAAATTAGATCCTAACATCCAATAACAATATTTGAATAGTTACCAATAAAAAAGATTGTTTGTGTCCTTTACAAAGCAAAGGGTTCGGAAACTTTCGGACATCCGTGATTGTACACTTATCGTGAACTAACGACCTTCTGTGGAACTAAAAGGGTCGAGTTACGGGAAACTTCGCATGTCCTCGCCTCGGGCGTGGAATATACTTGAATTTAAAAGTTACCGTTACGGAGGATAGACATATTCAAATACTAGCAAATCAATTGTTACAATTGTTTGAGACCCTTATTGCTTTTAACGGTTGAAAACAGTAATTTCACATGCAAATTGTCGAGTTATTACGTAATCAGTCTATTATTTACGGCGTATATACCGGTTGGTAGCGGAAGATTAGAGAGCAATTGTTCGCAGCCTTTTATTTCAGTGGATGCGTCAAAACATAGACATATTATTCTAGCGTCAAACGCAGCGTAAGCATAAATCATTAAGAAAGAAACAAATAGCAGGTCGCTGACATTAGATTTATACTTTTTAAATGTGGGTACCATCTCCAACTAGCAAAGTATAGATGTCACATAAAAACGCGTCACTAATGTAGAGTAGGCCCTGAAGTGGATTGTCGCGCACTGTAAGGTGTTACGTTTAGTTAAAACTCTAAATCACTACTTTTTTGTTTGTAACATTCAGATGCTGAATTTTATGTTAAAAATGTTAAGTAATCGTTTTTCTCACCCGCAATATAAATATTTTTATGGTTTTAAATATATGAATAATTTATTCTATTATTCGGATGTGCATTGTGCATGCAAGGCTTAGTAAACTACTTACCGTCTGCCATCATCCGATAGTAGCCGGTAGCATCGACTGAACGTGCCTTTGGAAGCACGAAGGGACTCAAGAAAATATTTTTCGGTCACCGATTCATTTGACGATCAACGTTTGCAACTGATGTTTAACTTTTGCGATAGTCGACAAACACAATAGTATTTACACGCAATCGAGCCCTCATTATTTACTTGTTACTTGGTAATAAGCAACATACTAACAAGCTATTAAATAAATTGTAAATCAAAATGCGCAGCAATAAAAGCATAGCCTGATTATGTTATTGACTGAGAACCAATGGAAAATAGCGAAGCTAGTTTGTGAGTTACCGAGAAGCGGTTAAGCCGCATCGCATTTACAAATTGACTAACCCAGTAAGGAAAACTTGGATGTTTGTGTTTGCATACTGTGACAAAGCCAGTGTAGGCGATTGATGTAATCCAAATAATAACAAAGTATTGATTTTTATTTATTAAAATTTGAGAGCGTTTGACTGCAATGAAAAATGACGATGTAGCCTAAGGTGTATCACGCAAATACAAATAATGATTGTTTTTAATTAAATGTGTATTTTTTACCCGTCTGCCGCATGAGAGTTATGATTTTCAAACGACGTGTTTTTAAATTCTCTTTAAACCTAAGATAATAATTATTGACATCATAGACAATATTATATTGATCGTCAGTTTAAGCAGTGATCTAAAGCCTCCGGAACGATGGTCAGGTTCGTGGGTTTAGTCTGGGAAGTATGCATAGGGTAAGTCACTTCGTGCGTTTTTACCCGACTGCCGACGTAAGTATGTAGATTTCTATGTTCCAAACTGTAGCTTAAATGGATTGACGGATTTTAAAATACGAGATGTCATTAGATGTGTCTTTATAGCGTGAGTGTCACTGGGTACATTAAATGTATATAAAAACACAATGGCCGATTTCAAACGCATATTTTTAAGTTTGAAAAAAAAATGTTTTCCTTTCGAGCATCGAGTAGGGTGAGTAGGTATCTTTAAAAAATAGTATGTTAAGAAACAGCTTTTAATATAAGTATTTTTTTCAATGATTTTTTATTCATCATCCTAAAGTGGCCGAAGGGGGTGCCAATAATATTTGTAAATGGATCTATAATAAAGATGTCCCTTTACTTTTTACAGGAGTATTTAATATGTAATTATCTGTCTTGGGTAGATCGTGAAGGGCGCAGCTGATATTTTCTTAGATAATTTGCGTTGGTTGTTTACAAATTATCTTTTGAGAAATATTGCGAACGCATGCGAGGAGCCATCCATCATCATTCCTTGTAATCCGCTAGGTACTCCGTCTCATTTAATCAAGCTTCGGGACAGGTTAATGTAATTTTCTAGCGCTGATAAATAGAATTCAAGCGAGAGGTCGGTAATTTTGGAGATTTATTTGATATAAAAAGCTGTTATATTTGCAGTGTTGAGGAATAAAGGTTGATACGGGGCATAGTTATAATTAAATAGAACTAAACATCAAAGTTTTGTTTAATATTTTCTGTTAAACACGAAAATACCGTCTTTTTCGTTTAATATATAATGAAAAAATAATCTCCATTCAATATCACTATGTTGTACAAAGCTCATATCTGTCATTATCATATCATTATATATCAGCCACATAATGTTCACTGCTGAATAAAGGCCTCCCCCGATATCTTCCATTTCCGCTCGAACATAGCAGGGCTGTAAACTCTCAAGACACAATAAGTGCATCTATTGTTAACATGCGGTTATCGATCGGCCAATATATTTTTTGGATGTGGTAACTTGTCCATCTATACATTTGGTCAGAATACGTTACATAAATAAATTTTATATAAACAATCTCTCTTAACTAGGACGTCACTAAAAAAACCTGTATCTACGGAACTTCAAAGAAGGACGTGATTTGTTTTATTCATACAAATACGTAGTCATCCTTTACGTAAATAAATACAGCGTTTTCGACTGACTCCACATACTGGGAATATTTTAATATTATTTGTAGCGTCAAACGTTTGCTATCCCTGTTTGTATAAAAAGTATCACTGTTATGGATATTATTTTTGCCAGATATTTTTTCTGGGTATAAAGCAAATAAATTACAGATATAGAAATACAATACAAGTGATTTGTATTGATCTGGAAAAAGATCAAATAAAATAAATATTAATTGTACATTATTAATTCGCTTCAGATTCAGTACTAAATTCCATAGTTTCGTGAGTTCGTGGAAAGCTCCGCATAGCAGTATGGCATTGGAGTGTGACCTCGGAACAAGACCTATGGCGATCCCATTTACATATTATGCCCCATAAAATCTTCTCATATTGTGGAACGTGTGTGTCGATGTACACAATGTAACTAGGGATGTCAATAAAGTTGAAATTCTATAGATTCCTCCATTTGATAAGTTAAAAAATTAAGAATTATTTATTTCATAAAAATGTTACTTGGTAGCATTGCGATCAAGTTGGCCCATTTTTGCCAAAGCATGGCTATACTACAATCAAAATAATACATTTCTATAGACCAAAATAATCTGCATTATGAATTTGTGTGAAAAAAGTTTTATGTTTCTAAGGAAATATTCCCATAGCCTCTAAAATAGGGGATAAAATTTTGTGTGACACTCTCCGCAAAATCATTACAGGTTTATATCCTCAAAGTAAGTCATAATATCGTCCTAAAATGATCATATTTTATTTTGAGTCTTGTTCTATATCCAAACCAGGAAAGGGGAACCGACATTAACGTAGCAAAGCCGCGTGCCAAAGGTCGTCTCTTAGAAAAACACAATTTATACCATGTTTATGAATATGAAATATTCAACGTGTACGAATCGGAAAGAAATAAACTTAATCAAACTTAGATTATATTTTTACTTGTTGGCAGTAGTTTATTCTGATGATTAGTTACACTTCAATGATCAGTTAAACTGATTATTATTTAAGTCCTTAAGTGCAAACTTGCTGAGCAGCCGACGCGGAGATCTTTGTTATTTTGGGTTCGTTAAATATAATATCAGCAATGAGATTATCCCATAGCAAAAGTTTCCGAGCGGCTAAGCAAAGTAGTAGTGGACCAGTCAAGTGTGTCGAAAAACTAAGTAATAAGTTGGAGCAAATAACCAAACATAGTGTTGTATTTGTGGCCGCAGTGACTGGAAGTTAAAAGGTTTTCCAACAGAAATTGTGGGAGTTTTTTAAACATTATATTGTTTATGTTTTGTTTTTTGTAATCCATTTAAATGATAAGTTAGCTACAACTTATAGTCAAAGTCAAAGTCAAAATTCATTTATTCAGATTAGGCTTACAAAAACACTTATGAACGTCAAAAAGAATACAAAAAGTACAATAAAAAATACATTTAAAATACCTAAGTAAAGCACAATAATGAATTTTGATACTTGGAAAAAAGCGCTTCGACGTTTTGGCCTGTTGAGAAAGAAGTACCCAAGAAAACTCAACAGTATAGCCTTTTTTATTTAAACAATGATTTTAATGTACAGATATTTTTGAAACACTAAAGTAGCTGAGCAGTTTAAGACCATGGATTTTTATTACATAAATATTCGTCAATAGTATAGTAGCCTTTTTTAGAAAGGTGTTTTTTATTCTAGCTTTAAACATGTGTAAAGATAACTCGACAATATTTTGCGGTACCTTATATAGTGGCATGAGTGTGTAGTAAGTAGTTTTATCCGTTGATTAGTATCTATACTACAAATTTTTTGCTTAAATTGGGGTCAGATGGCGCTGTGTAAATGTAATGTAAATCTATGAATTTTGATAGTAAATTAGAATTTTACAACATCAAACATTTCAAAAAACATGACGTTAGTCACAGTATCTAGAAATATGCTGTACTTCAGAATCAGAGTTATATGTTTAAATGAAATTTTAATAAATAAATAAATAACAGTTATGACGGGACAACAAGTAAGATTAAAAGTTCCTACGTCCACCTCAAACTTAATTCTCTTCATGTAAGTGTTTAGACTTCATGGTAAGTGATACCTTCACCTCACCTTGACAAACCATTGTTAATGAAATGATTGATAGTAATTATTTTCTATCATCACGCATAAAATTCAAAGTAAGAGAACTAGGAATTTACTACGCATGCGTACCAGCCCTATAAAGTTGTGCACTACATTAAGGGAAAAGGGTTCTAATGTTTACTTTTTGGTTCATGTTATATTGCAAATACGCATATTACGTAGGAACGGGATCATTACCTATGTAACGTAGTACGTGAGGTGCAAATGTTTCTGCAAAGTCAGTCCTATCACCGTAAAGTTGTCTGATAACAAATATCATTGGCGGTCCGCTCTTATTTATTTTGTGCTATAGGGGCAAACGGGCAGACCTGATGGTTATTGAGGGCATATAAAAACATTGCCAACTCTCTAAAAGGGAGTACGCTTTTTTTAAATATAGTCGTAACGCGTAGGAAATATTACCGACGGTAACTCATATTACAGTTTATGCATTTATATATGAAATTTTATCTGGTTACTATGCATACCATAATTTTCTGTTTATAAATGTAAAAACTAACTTTATACTAGGTTGAAAGATCTTATTGGGCCACGAAATAATGTGACTTTTGTTTATCTTATTTCGTTTGAATCAAATAACAGAAACTGTTATTTTCGGTTATCATTATTATGATATTATATCTATACGAAATTAACAAATATCCAGACTGCTACATACAAAATTAATTAAAATCTTCAATGCGGAAACATCACAGGAATTTCGCAAATAATCTCGTAGCACTTACGGAGGACTCAAAGTAGCCTCCACGGTTATTGCAAAGTTAGCTGAACAATTTCCTATCTAATAACTTGACGGCATGCGGGTCCCACTCCAGTTAATAATTCACGACATACATACGCTAGATGGCGAACCAAACTTAGCTGCTGCAGAAATAACAGCGCATATCATGTAGGCTGATGGGATTACCCATCATTTTGATATTAATCATACTGAGAAGCTTGATAAGTATGTCAAAACCACACAAAGTGAAGCTTTATCATCTCTACTTATCTCTTTGGCACTAAGGTGTGAGCTTTATTTGTTCAAGAAGATAGTTCACATGTTATTAGTAGCAATTGTCGCCTATAATACAGCAGCGATCGTTAGAACCACTAAGCAGTGGCCAACGGATGACTTGAAGACGCGATGTATCCAGAAACTGTATTGCCTATCCTATCCTTCGAATTAGCAATACTAGAATCTAATGACATTACGAGAGGAGTAAATGAGCTCCTGTGTTGTATTTTTTTAAAATATAGTTTGAGTGACAGAGGAAACGAACTTATTATTGGATCCTGCTCTGACAAATGCTGTGTGACGTTTAGCTTAGAAATTCATCTTAATTTTTGGCTATCATTTTGTTGTAATAGTCTTAAAATTTTATGAAATCTTCAATAGTGGCCTATGCCACATTTGCTAGATACAAAGCGATTCAATTTTTACCGAACGGTTCTATGAAATCGTTTGGAACCTATGACTCGGAACACAGTTTATTTGTTGATTTCACATAACAGCGTAGTGGGCATAAACAAATTGCAAATAAAAACTCTATACCGAGCGTTTATTACAACGGGGAATCAAGAGCGAAACGATGTTTCGATCCCAAGAAAAACATTGTCACATTGTAGCATCTGCGGCTGGCAGAGAGCCAACGGCGCTTGACCTTGCGATGAAAACCTGATCACTTAATGAACAAGGTCTGTGGAACATTCTAGACTGCCATGTAGGTTACACATGCGGGAGGGTGTTAAGTGCTAATCCCGTGACACTAAACCGATACAGACCGGTTATTGGGTCGTAACTATGCATGGCAAACATTATTACTCTGAATTCAGGGAGTGTTTGCGTTTACTCGTAGTTGCTCATTTCGCTTTAGAAACAATTTTGTTATGAATCCGGTTAAATCTGGCATGAAATGCCATCTAATTAGGTATGCTGACTGACAAAGCAACTTTTTCGGTTTGATATAATGACTTATTTGCATTAATTTCGTAATGTAAGTACTCAACTATGACTACATTTTGTTTGTTAACATGCCTTCCGAAACACAAACGGCCTCCCGTTTGTGTTTCGGACATACTTTTCGGTCACCCATCTGATGATGACCATTGAAACAGTTGTTTGACTTTCGCGATTCTCAACCGAACGCTATGTACTTGTGTATTATGTTACGTAGATGCTCCTGTTTTCCATTTGTTATAATAGCACGTTATATTGATGCAACAATTTCCTGTAGGTATTCGCCCCATTATAATATAATACGGAGCTATTATATTAGACGAACTTATAGAGTTGATAAAGTCTTATCATTCTTACGAGTATACTAATAACACAAATAGGTAGTCACCTATTTGTGTTATTAGTATACTCGTAGTGACGCGGTTCGCGTTAACTGCTGACTGCGCACATTCCTACGCTCGCATTGACTAACTTTATTTATATTAACGACCACAGATTTCCCAATACAGGAGATGGGGCAAGCCGCGTTTAAAGTGCGACAACTGTAAGCTCAACGAGCATACACTGGCTACCAGTTTACGCTCTGTGAGACGAGTCAAGACGCACGAATATTAGAAGAAATTACCGTTTTTTTCCAAAATGCCATCCTGTGCAATTGTAACATGCCATCTTCGCAATAAATCAGTAAATTTACCAAGAAATATAATAAATTTTCACAGGTAAGAACCGAAAAGAAATTGCGACACCGGGACTGCCTATAAACTTGGCGGCTTGTCCAGTCTTATGTATATTCTGATGTCTGTGTTAACGACCCATTTGGTGTAGCGGTTGAGACGTCGGCTACTACACCAAGCGTTCGGAGTTCGATCCCTACAAACATTTGTGTGCATGTCTGTTTGTAATTGTCTGGGTGTTTTCTATGTATAATATGTAATTATTTACAAAAAAAATATAAAAGTATGTTTATTCGTTGTTTAGTACCCACAATACAGGCTTCACGCTTAACTTGGGGCTAGATGGCGCTGGGTAAATATAAAAAAAATATTTATACTGATTATGTTACAGATAGCCGATATTTCATGTAAAGTAAAGACCTAAGCCCGTCAAAGAAGTCTTACCGTTCTGAGACTAGCCTAAACAAATGGACAGACAAAACTTATTAGCATGTGCTTTGTTATACGAGTATATAAACTTTTGTATGCACATAGAAGTTAAAAATTGGCCA
The DNA here is from genome assembly GCA_019425675.1 of Leucinodes orbonalis. Lineage (NCBI taxonomy): Eukaryota > Metazoa > Arthropoda > Insecta > Lepidoptera > Crambidae > Leucinodes > Leucinodes orbonalis. Next base: position 96,355 of record PQWD01014652.1, on the reverse strand, counting down.
AGCGCGTGTCGGAATCGCCAGTGGAGGGTTCCGCAGCAGCAAGTTACATAAAATAAAGTTATTTTTATTTACTTAGGCACCTACTACAGCTTTAATATGAAAAATAGTGGTTCACCGATTAAGACCTATAAAAAAAAAACTACACACCAGAAATCGTTCAAACTAAATTTCGTTGTTAGATTTTATGGTAATGTACATCATGAGAAAATCATAACACCACATGGGTCGGCAGCTATAAAAGGTTAGAAACTAATTTACGATTGTTTGTGATTATATATACATATTTGAGTAATATGTATTATTTGTTTATCATTGCTACTTGTACAGTTTAGTTTACAGAATTATTTGAATTTGTTCCTGCTGCCATATTTTACTTTTTGGTCTGCGCATATAAGTTTTATAATTTAAGTTATTTATAAATGAAATATGTTTTAGCGAAATTGCACGTTGCATTCACCCCTGGTAGCCAGGTAAACGACTCGGCTACAGCTACGCGGGGAATACACGGGATATCTGACTTGCTTTGTGATTAGACGAGCGCTCGAATACATTTATTTGGCTCGGTACCTCGTTACTTACGTTAACATTATGTGCACGTGGGTGAGTTAAAGGTTTTATAATTTTGTGTTTGTTAGTTTGGGTACTAATTTGGGGTATAAGAGGTTTATTTTAATTTATAAGTGCTTACGTCTACATAATGTTTGTGCGCATTTGATTTATTGTTTTACTTATAGCAGCGAATTTAAATTACGTCGAAATTACTTGAAGGTATTTGGTCTCAAATATCTTGGGTATGATAGACATCTATGGAGGCTGGATGAGAAAAGTGGAAAACCGGAATATCTGACCCAAAATGGGGAAGACCTATGTCCAGCAGTGGACTGCTATAGGTTAAAGAGAGAAACTGCCTCGGTCCGTGTAGTGCGTAGACGGAGTTATTAAGTACAATCAACCGTGTGGTGCGGTGTAGCCATGTCTCCCCATAGTCGTGCTGTGTTGAGATAGCCTCGTTATTAATTGACTTTTAGGAATATTTTCCAAAGATTTTGAAAAGAGTTCAAAGATGCGCTGTTCCACAAACAAATTATTTTGATTGTCGTTCCGTGTTAGTCTTCGAGAATATAAACAAATGAATATACGGATTGTGTAGTTGAAATAAAGACAGTATCAAAATGATAACACTATTACAACCAGCAATTGACTATTGTCGGCTAAAGCAAACCGACACCTGTAATATATGTTATGTCAAATCACAAGTCTGCATTGTCTCACGTAACAGGTCACCAAAACCAACGTCCAAAGCATCGAAAATTCACGTCAGTCATCCCAAACCGAGTTCGCAAATAAATCCAGAACAACAAAAATGGCCGGTGTTGCCAACAAATCAAAAACGAACCAAACAGTGACAGTGAGGTCATCAAAATTGAAATGGACGAGGAACAAAACGAAAGTATTGGAAACAACGAACCGTGATCCACTCTCGAGAATTGCTTTGGCTGGAACTGCTACGGACACGTGTCTCTATAGGTTTTTGAAAATGAACACTATAAAACAAGTTTATGTTATATTAGTTATTTAATAACAATATATCACGTTCGCAAAGCTGATTACGTTTGTGTTAAGAATACAAGGTTAACTGTTTCACTAAATAAATACGCGTATGTTTTGATATTATGAATGCATTCTCTTAATAGTTGTTTTTATGTTTTGGTACCTGTACGCCAATAACGTTTTAAAATGCAAGCTCTTTGTATTCTAGGAAAACAAAAATTGTCATGTGGTGATAGCAGATAAGAGTAGAATTGACACCATCCTTACTTTTACCGAGAATATATAAATATCCCCTGACATTCACAAAGCGCCATCTAAACAAACGCCATCTAACTAAACAACGAATAAACATACTTATATACCTTTTTTGCAAACATGCATATCATAGAAACACCCAGACCAATAGAAAGAGACATGATCATGCACATAAATGTTTGTATTATTCGGGGATCGAACCCGTAACCCTTGGTATAGTAGCCGACGTCTCAACCACTACATTAATGGGTTGTCAAAAGCTCAATAAAAAAAATACTAAATTAAGCTACTCATTGTTTTAAAATAGGGTGTTATTTTAACGACCCATTTCGTGTTGCGGTTGAGAGGTCGACTGCAACACCAAGGGTTCCGGGTTCGATCCCTGGGCAGTACAAACATTTGTGTGCATGAACATGTATGTTTGTAATGGTCTGGGTGTTTTCTATGTATAATATGTATGTATTCACAAAAAAAATGTATATAAGTATGTTTATCCGTTTTTAGTACCCATAATACAGGCTTCACTCTTAACTTGGGGCTAGATGGCGCTGTGTGAATGTCAGTGGATATTTAGTTATTATTTTATTTATTTATTTGAATTACCTTGATAGAACTGGGAGAATAAACTAGTCTCATTCACCTCGAGTTGGTTGCACTTCGCATTCTCTCAAACTTTTCAAGTATGCTTGGGGCGCAATGAATAATTTAGGATTGGTAAAGACCACTTTGGTTATATACTTGGTTACCTTTGGTGTGTAGCTTTACTAATTAATTCGGTTAGTAGCACGCAACAATTACCCTATTCACAGTCGGTATAGAGAATGCTTACTGAATTATATATTGCTACCCGATTAAACATGTTTTACATAATACATCACGTTTGTTAAAGCGGAACGGAGATTTTTCAATTATTAACTTTGTAGCATTAAATTACTTACAATAAATTTCTTATCAAAACTTTTGAGCTTTTTATTATTACTTACGAAAATAATAATGTTTGTTTTAGCTATACTTTGTGGGAAAGCTTGTATCCCCATAGCCATTTATTCCACAATTTTACTTTCCTTTTTATCAGTTACAAAAATACGTTACTAAATGAGTATCTTAAACCATATGGCAAACATTCTAATTCACATGAAATATTATATCCTACTTTGTAATTTTTTGTTAATTATTTGGCAAAAGTGAGGAGTCTATTGTAATAATATATCTAATATTGATTTAAAATACAAAAGGTTTCCCAAACAAGTACAGCATCTTAGTGTGTAATTATGAAACACATTCTAAACTTTACAGAGCCAACTGTTTATAAACTACAGTGAGCGCTTTATCAGAAAGTGTAATTAATATAAAAATGTTTTCATACAAGTTTCATCTTAGGATCTTTCGCCCCCAACCTTGCTGAAACACTTATCAACTTTGACTCAACTTCTAGTTAGCGGCAAATAAACCAGATTGCCGAATTAATGAGAAAAGGGAGAGAGAGAGACTGAGTAACAGCCAAATCTAGCGTAGTACTGATGAAATACTTAAATAGCAATAAAATTGCATCCATGTAGCTAACGATTGAAGAATATTAATAAAAATGTTAAAAAAGGTAGTAATTTGATATGCGGTATCAATCCCACAAAGTATTTCAACGTTAACCATATTTTATTGAATATCTACAGAATATTCAAACACGTCTTAAATTTTAAACGCGATATCAACAACATTAAAGTTTTATTCAATAGTTGTGAACAATGAATAAACAAAACAATCTAATCTTAGAATATGAAGCAATAAAAGCTCAGATTGCGAGCGCTTTGCATCCAGTAATTTTCCAATACCATCGAGTTGTTACTAGATTCAAAGAACAAGTAAGTCAACGTTTCAGTAACGTTTCCAATAACTGAACGGCGTCGGGGGCCCTCATCAGGCTTAATGTTGCCAATCAGCAAGGTAATTGCGAAAACGGGGGAAAGTGACTGCGCGACGCGCCGGTAGGGAGGCGCTCGTATACTTGACCCCTTCCTTGCCTGGAAGCTTCTCGAGTTGGCGATAATATGTTAGACGACTTGAAGTACCTTGGTATTGCCACAAATTCTTTTTAAAGAAAATTATATTATCATTTAAAAATAATAACTGTCTGGACACTTTTTTAATGAACGGCTCTTACTTAGTTACTGAGATATATGATACGATACCTTCAATTAAGTTTTAATTGTATTTTTATAAACGGTTAATAAGCAATGGAAACGTTGTTGTAAACGGAATAATTAAAACAAAACTGTTATATTTGATACTGTTATAATTAATTGCAATTACGTTAATAACCAACGTTGTTTTTGTTGTAGCTCATGTGTGGGTTCCTGAAACAACTTAATTTAAAGAACGTTTGTTTACTTCATAAGTATTATCATCATCATCATCATCATCAGCTCATTAAACGTCCCCACCGAGGGGCACGAGCCTACCCGTATAGGTGATAGGCCTTAGTCGTCCACGCGGGCCACAGTGCGGATTGGACGACTTCACACACAACCTTCGAATCTCTTCGCAGGCGTGCATGAAGGTTTCCTCACGATGTTTTCCTTCACCGTAAGAGCGTCGGATAACGTACATATATTTTCGAAAATTCGAAATTACATTGGTACGTGTCGGGATTTGAACCTCAGCCCTTTGGTAGGAAGGCGACAGTCCACACCACTGAGCAAGTATTATATCAAAACAATAAATATTAATATCAAAACAAAAAATAAATTCAGGGACCTACATTAACTAATATCATTCTTGTATATTTATTAAACGCTATTACCCAGCTAAATAATCTAGTAGTAGGCTATAATTATGTTTTTGAAGAATAACGTTTAATTCTTTTTATGTCTTGTCAACTGTCAGTTCGTTCACCTAGTGGTAAGTGATACGCCTGACCATGACAGAAGCAGTGTTGAAGAAAGTTAGTAGGTAACAGTAAGTAGGCACAATTTTCTGTCAACACTGTCCTGTGCCCGTCAAACGAGACAACAAATGTTAGGTCTCATAAACACTGTAATTTTACTAATTAGCTTACTGTAACCTCATCGCGAAACACAGAAGTGCAAACAGTCCTATACAGGGACGATACCTCTGCGGTGGTACCTACCTAGACGACATAATATTAATTTCACTACCTAGTAATTAATATAATAAATTTAAAAGTTAAAAAAGAACGTCAGAAAACTTGTCTAGAGTTCAATTTACAATAATAAAGAACATGCAATTTCGTTATTCAACTTAAAGCATATTTTTTACAACGGACGTGGTCTGAAATTATGCGACAGGTTGATTTATGTTGTTTGTAATACCGACGGACCTTCTACCCCGCGATCTTTTGAACGTACCCTTTACGGTTGGAAATCAGTTTAGTCAGTAGCTGTTTGCTGAATACTCGTACCTTTGCCTACATTTATTAGCCGTAACACGAAAATGTCAAGTCGGCTATGCTCGGCTGATCGCGTAATGTCTAGGTTATTTTTGACATGGCGAGCAACTAACCTTGGGTTCTTAAGTAGCAGACACACATTTTAATTTATTCTAGAAATTTCAGTCCCGTTTATTAGGGAAGTAATTTTTCCTGAAGCTTACCGTGATAGGATAAGATAATTATTATGTTTAATGTTGTTATAACTGGAAAAGTTACTGTGATTGAATTTATATTTCATAACGGCGCCTGCGTACGTAGTTCTAATAACTTATAGCGTAGTTATTTAATTAAAATGTTGTAATCGTAACTCTTAAGTTAAACAAGACATATTTAAAGCAGCTATTTCTACGTCATAATTAGTTAAAATATGAACTGAGTCAATTATCATTCGTTGAATATTTGACTTCTAAATACAAATTGCAATTTTAACAGTCATACTACATATCTAAGTACATACATACCAGTTATATTAGTTATCTAATTTCACACGTCGCTGAACTGTTTAACGGTTTACTGAATGCGAAATCAATATGTTATAATGTCATGAGTGTGATGACTGGGAAGCGTAATAGAGCCAATCTTAATAGACTACTATTACGTAACGGATATTAGGTAGCTAAGTTATGCGTTTGGTGGTGAAAGTAGGTGATTGCACTAAAGGCCTTGAATAACGATTCCTAAAAAAACTTCAGATGCCATAAAGTGGATAACCAATTTCATAAGAACAGTGTTGCCGAACTATTAATAGTTGAACTATCGATAATTAATCTAGAAAATCATCTATACTATCGATAGGATGTATTGGGCTAGTTTATAGATAGTTTGGAATGTACCAATACTAACTTAACTAAGCTATCGATACTATCGCCAGTAATATCTATATTGAGCTACGATACTAAAGCTATCGATACTATTGCTTTCACCCAACTATCGATAATCGACTATCTAGCGGCAACACTGGTTATGAATATTTGGTAATTGCTTTAGTTTGATGGTTGATCATTACACTACCGGGCATAGATCTTCTCATTCGTTTAGGTAGTAGCCGGAAGCAACGGATAGCTTGCCTTCTTTACAAAGAGGAACTCGAGTTAAGATTATAAAATCATTGTCAAAGAAGGTCTAGTAGATAACCTTATCATACAGCTACTATTTTATTAGTCTGAATAGATTAAAATAGTTCGCATGAAACGAATTCGAATATATAATCCAAACTTTGTTATCTACTTTATAAACTTTGGAGAACAGGATTAAATTGGAATTGGAAAATTTTGCCAATAAGAGGTCGTAGGGGGAACGAGGCGAGTGGTCGTTAGGTTCGATCGGAATTGATAAAGAGAATACATGACTAGGAAGTCATGTAATCTCTACGTACGCTTATTTTTTTTTTCAAGTAATTTTAATTACAATATTACTTTTCACTGTTACTTTCCCAATTAAACATTCGGCAAAACATTTGTAATTGGTCTAGTATTTCTATGATATGCATGTTTAATTACTTATGATTATTCCTTATATTACTTGTTCGTTAATACTTTCATTACTTAGAAAGGTTTACCGAAAAACACACTATGTACTTGTAATATCAACAACAGATTACTGGATGTTTATTATTTAATGTATCACTATTTTAAAAAAAATCAACAATGACAGCCACATAGTAGACGGACAAAACAAAAACAATTTTCACCGAAAAGATGGATGGGTTGTTTTCTTTGATATAAGTGACTGAATCATAGTTTTAGCATGAAATACAGTTATAATTTATATTATAATACATCCAAAGCATTACTTTAAGGATGCAAATAATAATGCCTACTGACGCAGACGCAATTAAATTTTAGGAGCTGTTTACATTTGTTATTATGACATAAACATAAGGTAGTGATTATATGTGTATGTTTAGTCAAATATGTGTACTTTGGGATCACTGTGTGTTAAAGACATATATACAGTACCAATAATCAAATTTACTTATTGTAGTAGAAAAGAGCCATTTTTGGAATATAAGCATATTACAAAAATAGCTCTTTATTTACACACGATGAGTATTAGTAATACTGTTGAATGAACACACGAAACACAATGACGATGGCAACAAAAGCGCATTCGGCGACAAGTAACTGTGAGCGGCCATTGTCGCCAGCGCTCGCTACATTGTCGCACGACAAGTACAGCGTATTCCGTCAGATGAATCGCCTTCAGGCTGCAAAAAGTTTTTGCATAACAATTGGGAACAATGTCACTTATGCAACGTCGGTCGATATGTAATGAATAAATACTACACTAAGCATTAGCCTGTAATATGGGTACTAAACAACGGATAAACATACTTATATACCTTTTTTTGTAAACATGCATATCATAGAAATACCAGACCAATTAAAAAAGTTTTGCCGAATGTTTAATTTGGAAAGTAACAGGGAAAGGTAATATTTTAATTAAAATTACTTAAAAAAATAATAATAAGCGTACGTAGAGATTACATGACAATTAAAACAACGAAAAATGAGGCGACCCTATATTCACCTGCATTCATATTGACCGCTTTAACAACAGCTTACTATCTTAAAATATTCGAAGTAATCAAAAGTCTTTAATGACGCGTGACATTTAACTATATGGAAACTATATCTCTAATAACCAATGACAATTGTATTGTCCACAAAAACTTTTTTATTTTCAACGCGCGCACAACAATCATAGTTCTCACCCATTTTGTACTTTAGTGCCATTAACGAGTCTTGTTCCATGTAAATGGTAAATAAAAACGGAATCGAGTAATTTACGGCCTCAATAAAACGAATACAAAGTCCATTAGCCACTCAAGAGCCACGTATTAAACCGTCATAAAGCTGTTGACAATTCAATCTAGTGCAGACGGTTTAATCGTGGATTATGCCGATCTGCACCAGAAAACAATGCCTCAATTTCACTTTCAAATATCTTTTGAGGTTCCATTTGAGCTTCGAATTGTTTTCATCTCATTATTTTTCCTTTAAAATTAAACAAATATTCACGTTGTCGTTGATTATTGTCACTCCTTTTATTGCAACGATTTAGGCAAATAGTCTGCTATGCTATTGGAAAAAGGCGACATATTAACGCCATAGACTGATGTTTTGATTCATTCTAGTTCACTTTAAATCCATTAGTGATTTTATCTTTAGAATCCCTAGATCCGATTGCCAATTGACTAGGCACCTAAGGTTACTTCAACTTGACAAAGAACTGCAATGGCGTTTTGAATCTTTTTAAAATGTTTATGAATTAAAAAAAAGATCATAATCATAATTATTAGTTGTTTTCATAACGGCCACGTTTAAATCTAAACATAATGAACTGGTTTAGCTCTTTAAGAATCAAAAGTAGCTATTACATTTCTTTACTCGACATTAATGTAATTATCTATATTTGTAAATATACATCAGTCTTTTAGATAAGGTAGCAGGTATATTAGTCGTGATGTCAAACAAATGCTTACACTGCGAACGAAAATCGCTATTTCCTTTTGTTCTCTGATTCGGCAATTAAGCAGATAACTGCGGTCAGTCAAATTAATGACTAATTACCGTAATAGACTTCGATCCTATGTTATCCATTTCAACAATCTTTGAGGTGTTGTTAAAAAAAAATATAATTAGTGAAATTAACGTTCCGTGAATTTAGAAGTAACAATTTACTGTGCACATTTACAGTATCATCATCAGCTCATTAAACGTCCCTGCCGACACGAGCCTACCCGTATAGAGTGATTAGGCCTTAGTCATCCACGGGGGCCCAGTGCGGATTGGTCGACTTAACGCACAACCTTTGCATCTCGTCGCAGGTGTGCGCAGGTTTCCTTACGATGTTTTCCTTCGCCGTAAGAGTGTCGGATAGTGTAAATTTAATTTTAAAAAATCGAAAACACATTGGTACGTGGCGGGATTTGAACCTGCGCCCTCCCTGTCGGAAGGCAAAAGTCCACAGCATTGAGCTACCGACGTTTATATGTGTCTAATAGCTGTGTTTTATTGTTCCAGACCCCGCACAGGCGTGGTAGGCGTGTTGCTGAGAGTCGCGCGTCCCCTCCTGTGACTAGCCAGGGCTCTCGCCAACGGCACGGGCGGCGGATTGTAAGTAGTACAGTTTTTTGTAGTTTTGACCTTACTTTCCCAAATACTTATATATGGCGAGATTGGGCCGTAACCTGGTGGGTGTTAAGTCTACTATCCCAACATAGTAACCGGGACCGACGACGGTTAACGTACCCTCCGGAGTACAGAGTCCTCTTTTTTTTAAACAATCAGGTGATTTAGCTTACAATCTCCTAACCCAACTGGGTAAATCGCACAGTGACTTTTACTATATGGGCTCTCCGCAGGATATTCAGCGCACTAGACCACGGAGGCAGCTCCGCTATTTACTCACATTGAAAAATAAACATTTATTCGCGTATTTTTTGCCATCCCGTAGCCCTCGTGTGACTACAGTTCGGGCTGACGAGGGCACAAACAAGTCAGCAAAATGTTGAAGTACATAGATGATAAATTAATTCAGCATTTTAATAAGTACCAGTGAATGGCACATGGTACCACATAGTATAGTTATAAGAAGACGGTGGCGAAACCACCACGGGTACGGATTAGTGTTAACGTCTACCACTTTTAGATTATTGTAAGGAGGATCTGTTATACTTATGTGCCTTTATTAAAAGCACTGGGAAAGTTGTGATAATATTTTCTGGTTACTCAACGATTTCAACTAGGTCCTAGATAACGTGGTAGCTGCTACGCCATAAAAAAATGAAAATGAAAAGTGTTTATTTAGTTTAGGTCCTTACAGAACACTTATGAAAACTGCATACATTCATGTAAAATGCCAGTAAAATATTATTTGAAAGTATTGAGCTGTCATATTTTAATTAGCCATAATTAGGTGTTATCATCAGCATATATGACAACAGAAATAGTACAAACGTAAAGAGTACAGACATTTTTTTCCTTACCATTCAATACTAAGTTATTAAGTTTTTCATCACAAGAATAAAACAATTATTTAAATACTTTCGTTTACAGCAATTTATTAAGTAAATGAATTGCTATAAATGAAACAAGCATTTGCCTAGATTTTGTACTTTCGACGATTTGTTTTGATTTTATTGTGGTAGTTACAAAATGCGGGTTACAAAGCGCGAACCCGATCATTTTTAGTGGGAAGCCATTCCATGAATTGTGTTGGGTGTTACACATGGACTCACGTTATACATATATATCTATGCCTATAGGTAAGCACACGTGTAAGTTTCCGTAATATCATCATTCTATTTATAGTAGCTAATTATCAGTATCGATAATACGAAGAAATAACTGTTAAAATATTATAACATATATTTTAACAGAACTGTATAACGATGCCCAAAGGTTTTAATGTTAAGTAAAATGTTATGCTCTTGGACCTTAACCGCGCTTGACCAATATATCGTTATCGCTAGAGCTTTGTTTGATGTTTGACAGGGTGCACCGCAGGCAATTACTTCAGAACCGTATCAGTTATATCTTAATTAAATTTATAGATTTCTATAATAAATGCTTGATGTCGAAGCGGCCAAATTGAGATATTGCATACATTTAGAGAACTGCATGAAGGTCACTTTGTGTGATTTTATCCGGATTGGTAAGGCAGTGCAGGCTGAATCACCTGATCGTCGGAAAAGAAAGATGAATGCCATGTAAGAACGTCCCAATTACCGATATGGTGGTTAAACAATTCTATTACGTGGTAGACATTCCACACATCCGCACAGCTCGCTTTGGTGCCTCGTTCCTAATGCGCACCGCAAAGGAATGGAATTCTTTGCCTCCTCATGTGTTTCCCGATCATTACAACCTGGCCGTCTTCAAGGCAAGAGTGAATAGGCTGTTTCTAGGCAGGCATGATCCATCTTCGGCCACATCATCACTTACCATCAGGTGAGATGGCGGTCAAATGTCTGCCTATAAAGGATAAAAAAAAATATTACCATAACTTAAATAATTGGCCTTATTTGAGTCATGGTACTGATTTTTACTGTACGAAAACGCAAGTTTACTGTATTGATATTATTATTGTAAAAATAACTGGCAAACAATAAATCTCCAGTTACTTTGGAGTCAATTGACTTGTTTCTAATATCAGCGCAATATATCAAGATCCTATAGGGTTTCACTATAATTTACGAGATACGGTCCTACTCAATTTGCGGAGTCGTATTTCTAGCAACGGACATTAAAGGTGGACGACTTCAATGTTCGAGTCTAATAAAACCATTTTTATATTGCCCTGGTAATAGATTCGGTGGCATAGATTTAATACTGGTACAATCACTGATTATGGTAATTTGTTGAAGAGTTGTTTGGTATCATACATTTAAACTACTAGATGGATTTCTAATTAAGTTTCGACAGCACGCCAGGTAAAAAACTGGAAGTGGCTACGGGAAACATTTTTTATTCCATAGAGTGGCAGTGCACCACTCATGGGTGACGTACATACATCAACAAATTAGAATAGTAGACCACATTGATTCGGGGTTTCTTGTTGTAAGTCAGCAACACACACTAGTTGAAGAATTTTGTCTTGGGATAATGAGGTATTTTAAACAATTTTTATTTCTGAATTCTTGAGCGGAGGATGTGTAGCACATCCTTAATAGATGAGAACTTCTCTTAAATAAATAATCTAGTAGTAAGTGCTGTCTGGTGACGGTAGATTAAAATTCTAACTCAGGCAGACCGAATGAATGTTCTCTATCAATGTAATAAATATACACTCTTGGATCATGTTCACTGTCCCAGCAAATATCTGAGTTACCTACCATTCATAGTGAAGTATGAACGAAATGAGCTTAGATTTATCCAGTAGTTTAATCTACTGTTTAAATATTTGTGTATTCTAAATATTTGACTCGTTACTGAATGGTTAGCTGGCTGACAACGTTCAGGTTAAACTATTAAATAAAAAATACATGAGGCGAGGTATGTATAGTTTTACCGTGCATTAGGTGTGTAGAATAATCAGGAGAAAACTCAATCAAAGAGATACAATCCGAAACTGTTATAATGCAATGTTTGTCTCGAAACTTTGTTGGTCCACTAAGGGGATTCTATTATTTTCATAATTACTACATGATGTGATGTTTGTCCCCGATACGATACGTATGGTGTTTAGTATGTAATTGCGTGTATGTGTTTGTGTTGCAGAGGCGTGGGGCGCGGCGTGTGGCGGCGGCGCGGGCGCGGGCGGCGCCATGACGCGGCGCCCGCCACCATGACGCTGCCGCCGCCCGCGCGCCCCGCGCACCCCGCCGCGCACCGCGCCATGCGATACTACCGCATCTGGATCTACGCGTGCAACGGCGCGCTGCTGCTGGGCGCGCTCGCATTCTGCGCGGCGGCGGGGCGCGCTCTCGCCGACTACCGGCGCGCGCTCGTGCCCGGCCTCGGCGCCGCACAGCCCGGCTTCTTGTACGGGTACGCTGCGCTGCCAGCGCAGGCCGGCCTGCTGCAGCTTCTCGGCTGCCTCGCCGCGCTGCGACTCTCCGAGCGCATGCTCAACGCCTACTGGCTGGCGCTGCTCGCGCTGCTCGTCGGCGACGCCGCCATCGGTGTCTACTGGGCCTTCCGCTTCGAAAGGGTCTGCCGCGAACTTCGCCCCCAGCTCCGCATCCGCCTCGCGAAGGAGTACGATACCGATCTCGATTTCGCGGAGGCCTGGGATCGGTTGCAGAGGGAACAACGCTGCTGCGGGGTCACGGGCCCGGCGGACTTCGCCGCGTTTAACCGCACCACGCTACCGCCCAGCTGCTGTCGTATCCCGGCGCACACGCCGGCCGTGACTCCCGCGTTACTAGCTACGACGTCCGCCTCTTCACCGGTTCCGTTCACCCCGATTCATTGCGCCCCCCACTCGGTCGCCTGTGCAGAACGACTGCTCATTTGGCTTCGACGGACAGCAGACGCGTTGTTCGTTTTAGGGTACTGCGTCATAGCGTTCTTAAAATTGTGCTTCCTCGGAATCCTCCGATACGAAATAAAGGAGATGATTCAGAAAATTAGAATACTACGAAGCGAGTTGGGGGCGGGCGAGCTGCTTGACGGGAGTCCGATCCACGGGGGGCCTTTGTCGCAGACGGTGATAGTCAACGCGGTGAACGCGAACGGGGGAGTGCGCGCGCACGGCGGGAGCCCGGAGCGCGCGGGCGAGCGCGAGGCGCTGCTGGGCGCCGCCGAGGCGGGCGCGCGCCGCAGCGCACACGACCTCGAGCCGCTCGGGCCCAAGACCGTCAACGGGAACAATAACTGCGAGATGCGGGAGCTGGCGCGCGGCGAGTATAGGCCCCTGGCGGCGGACAGTGCGGCGACTCGGATCTGACTAAGATGTTACCTGGAGCGGCTGTTCGGGCGGCGGTGGCGCTCGTTCCAGCGGCCGGCTTCGAGTCCGAGCTGGCGGCGAGCGGCGCGCCGGTCTGCGTCCGCCGTACCGGCGCGCGCGTCCGCCTCGACCATCGCCGACACACCCGCTCCGAGTTCGAACTCTAAGTCTTACCACTAGCCGCTGTCAATTGCGATTACCGAACGCGTTCGGTGTGACATTAAATGTTCCGTTCATAGCGGTAGTTCGGTCCGAAACGGTTTTGAATGTTAGTGCGTTTTGGGAGTGACTCTGTGAACTATGCGGATATTAAAGTAAACGTGAAGTGTAGTGTGGACATTGTAGAGAATTTAATCCACGAGCAAAGCTTGTGTTTAGTTCCTACGCTTGGCAGTTACTGTTACGTTACTATAGGAGGGGAATTTTAAAAATATTTGTTTTATGCTAAACAGGGAAACGGCAGTTAATTTGAGAGTTCCCAGTGTGTGTATGATAAAGTGAATTATCATGATGCGGCGATAGATGTATGTACCACCAAAGCGAGGTTCTTTAACGCTAACGCTAGTTCGAGAGACAATATCACGTCATTGTAACATGATGCACCAAAACAACAGTTTTTACTGTATGTTGACTGTTTATGTTTAGCCGTAAGTTAATTGCTTTTTATTGTATACCAATAGACTTATACATACCAATATACGTAAGGTCGATCATAATTATTGTCTACAAAGTTTATTTAGAATTCGTATGTATTTACCTAAGTGCTTTGAACACAAATGTGAAAGTTTTCACACCTGATGTTTGCAATTCCTTTTTCATAGACCAAGTATACACTAGTTACCTTCCATAATTTAGTTATAGGTGTCCTTTTCAGGGTGTGTAATGTTTCGTATAATTTGTAATTAATACATTGCGAGATATATAGCGACACAAAATTATGGGAAATTCAGTTATACAAATAATGCACACCCTTTTATTATGCACGAAGAGCCCGACCAGTATTCGTAGCTATAGAATAAGAGGTACGAGTATTCCCTACGTTCACTGCTGCATAGGCTACGCTTTGCTCACATTTAGTTCCTGCGATTTATGTACCTACTTATTATGCCGACTGGATAACACAGCTACAATCACATGTATCTAGACGGTAAAAAATACTGTTGTCGATAAATGTAAATAATAATCGTAATTTATATATGTGTAGTTTGCGAGTTACTGTGCATGAACAGATTGACGAAAATAGTACTGATATGAGCTTAACAACGTAGTGCCTACAATTATATGCTTGTAAACGTTATAACGCGATCGAATACAATCAATTTTTTTTTGTTTTAAAGGCAGGCGAACCTAAAATGTTTCATTAAACACTTTATCATTGAATAGTTTTGAATGTGAGACAAGTGAATGTTGACTAGAGATAGTACTGTGGATAGATATCGTCTCCGATAACTTTACGGTTATGGAGTGTAGGTGAATTTTGAAGGCTGTGTCGAGTTAAGGTTAAACCTGTGTTTTGAACAGTCGCAGCTGAATTTCTTCTAAAGATCAGACGGGGTCGTCATACAGAACGCTTGGTCGCTCATAATTCTAGGAATTCTACTTTTTTAACGGACCGTTTTGAACAGCTTTTTACATACATTCGACCGTTTCGGTAGACTGAATTAGTATTCGTAAAAGAATTTAAGAGTACCACATAGCGTTCGTATAGCCGACTCTGGCTGAACACCTACGGTGAACAAAAGAACTCGCGTTTCATAACCTACTAGTATTGCTGTACGATCAATTTAATGTTTGAATACTTACATACATATTTGTACTTATTACGAAGTAACTTTATAGATATATTGTAATGACGAGTATAAAATTATGTTCGCTTAGAGTAGGTATAATATTTTGTGAATTTATGCAGAAACATAGTTTTTTAATATTGTTGTCACATGAATGTACCAATCTTATTAAAATTTGTACCTATATTCGGAAAGTTGAATAATTTGTAGCTAGGATCCAATCTAAATCCTGCATTTCTTCCAAAAAACGGTAAAATACATGTGCCTTGGCTTATAAAATCGTATAACTGATGTTATGTTTATTGTAAATTGATATAAATAAAAAACGTCTCTGATGTGCTACCTACCTTCTGACCTGTGTACTACTTGTTTGTTAAGAGTTGTGTTGTTATGGGGTCCCTATAATAGTAATACAAATACGTTTCCTATCGAGTCCGCATAGTTTTATAGTCTAACGCTTATCGAGCGCTTTTCCGCATTTATATGGTTTTATATTGAAGTTTTGATACAATTTTGGCCAAGCTTCGCCATAAAACGCGGAAACGATTCGATTCGAAGCGGACCATCAAACTGCGGCGTGGCTCGTACGAAAGTTTTCAGATCTTCACTGATTAGTTTATGTGTTCATTGTTACGTGTGTTTATTACTATAGTAGAGTTGTTACAACTTTCCGAAGGTACGCACTAGGCGACTGAGAGCTAATATTATCATAATAAATGCATTAAATAAAGAGTTTGTTAAAATATAAAGATTTTTATTTATTTATATTCAATCTCTTTGTTTTTTATGTTTCATATTAATCAGATTTGATATAATCCAGTAAGTATACATGTTTCCAATTTATTCACAATAAGTGTGCAAAAAAACTGAAATCCTAAATAGAGTAGCTTATTGAATAAACAATTTTCTCTTTATGTACAATATTTGCAATGTAAGTACCATTCTGTATACAAATATTTAGCACGTGTATCTCAGTATTGTGGGCTTTTGTCCTAATACAATGGTAATAGATTTGAAAGCAATAAGCATGCAAATCTTATATTATAAACGGCCAATATTAGGAATGATACAGTATTGGCGAATTGCAAAGTTGTGTCTTATTTATGTATTTACATGTTATGTATTTACCTGTACGTTGTCTTCAGTGACACGATAAGTTCTGTCCACATTCGCGCCGCCGATAACAAGAACGTCCCCTTCTAAATTTGTATGAATCGGCAAGTCTTCTACATTTTATTGATCCCGGTGTCTCTTGTCGCACACGAAGTATGAAATCGTCTTCGCGATATTGGAAGAATTCACTCCCGAGAATCCAATATTGGATCCAACCGAATTCTCAACTTTCTTGAGTTTTTTAAATTCGACTGCGATGTCTGCGCCGATTTTGGCGTTGTTCTTTATGAGAGCGATGTCTGGAAGTCATTAAGGAAAGAAATTGTGGCAATTAAGTTCACTACTATCATTCATAGATCGTCCGCGTTTCTGCACGTTTAATAAAATTTACAGTTGAATTACGCTGGTACGAGCAGTCCGGCTTCTAATTAAGCATTTTTATGGAGTCGTTACGCGAAGGTGTTTAATGGGAATGGAAACTGATTTACTGTGGATTTACAACATGCAATTTAATAGAATTACGTAATGTCCGAATAAAAGCCTCTAATTGAATATTGTTTAATCAAACGTTAAATTGAATTTGATATATTATATTTTAAAATACCATGTTATTATTTTTGATGGATATTCAGATAAACGTATTCCTTGTGGCAATTTTTTATCGTTTGCAACAATCGGTCGCCAGAACCACGACAAGGGTCAGGATTCTGGCGACCGATTGTTGCAATGTTGTCATGGAGCTTCCGATTTAGCACGCTGCAACGATCACACAACATAAACTATAATAATATAAAAATCGCAGTAAGGAACCTGAGACTTGGCACGACTTTGTGTAGATTTCATTACTTTTTAGAGGTAAAGAATCAGCTACATACCAAGACTTCATCATCATCATCAGCTCATTAGACGTCCCCACCGAGGGGCACGAGCCTACCCCGTATAGGGTGATTAGGCCTTAGTCGTCCACGCGGGCCCAGTGCGTGTTGGACGACTTCACACACAACCTTCGAATCTCTTCGCAGGCGTGCATGAAGGTTTCCTCACGATGTTTTCCTTCACCGTAACCAAACCTTGCACCTTTGCGTTCACCAAGACTTGCATAAGTAGTTTTTTACAGAATGTGTTTCGTGGGATCGTGATAATTAAAGGATACTAGTTTCGAGGGAGGCTCCAGCGGTAGCGCTTGCTACTGCGGCCAGTATAAACGGAGTAATCTCTTTTCCATTGATACCTTTCTCTTTTGCATCTTTCAAAGCACCGTCAATTGCATTTTGTATAATTACTTCTGAAATGTAAGCGGAACATTATCAATAAAAAAAAGTAATTTTGGGTATTTTTATGAAATAAGTGATCACTTTGAATTCATGTCAAGAATTACCGTTCATAGCGTGTTCCTCAGGCACTGGAACAGCCACAACTATTCCAGACTGCAGCTCTAAGGTCCTGGAGGCTCTCAGCAAACGCGCCGCTTGCTCAGCGTTGCTTACATGGTATGGCGCCTTAAATCCCGAACGAACTGTGTAAAACGCTGGAAAGTCGTCAGTTTCACCAAGACTGCACACGCAAACTCCTTGGGTCTCCTATTTGAAAAAAATAAAAGAAGAGTGACAATTACAGCTTCAAGTAAAATTTGTTGAATTTTAATTAAGTCTATGTGAAAGGCTCGATACTGAGTCGTCTATGTAGATATGCCGATTGATTTGGTTTTATGTGTTTCAGCCAATAATAATATATTAAAGAAGAAGTTATCTATCATTTCAACAATTTAAACAACAACAGCAAAATAGCTAGTAGAATTGAAAAAGCCTTATATTTGTCATCTCGGGTGAGAGCAGTGTTGGCGGAAAATATAATTAATATCATTGGATTCCTCTAAGATTGCACTAGCTGGACATTCCATTCACTTCGTTAAACATTTTTGAGATTTAGTTCAATGTATGGGGAACTCCAAAATATATTAATTTATTTTTAAGTTTCTTGTCTAAAACCTCATTGCGGTTTACAGAATACATATTCTTACAAAGTTTGAATAGTTTAAGTGCTCATAGTTTCAAAAAAAAAGGGTGTGACGTTCGGACGACAGACAGACAGACTTAACGATCTATAAGGGTTCCGTTTTTTTTGCCATTTGGCTACGGAACCTTAAAAAATAATTAGTTATCAAGCCATGTCACCCTGGACGCTTCCATCATTGGCTACGATAGTAGTAGGGTAGCGGTATTTTGTTGTTTGCCTTAGGTAGTTAGAAAACGAGATAACCATACAATCAACACTTGCAAGATCGGCTGTCGAGCTCAAAAAGATTTTTGTGTCTCACCGACACCTACTCAAAAAAAATCAGCAAACGAAGTTCATGTACTTTATAAATACATCCTTGGTTTCCTTTTTTGAATTAGAGTTAATTTAGAACAAAGCTAAACATATTTTATATTCTTAAATGCGTAATTTTAAAGACATCACTAGCTAACTGCTTCAGAAGAAATGTTTTGTACAAAAACAGAACATTATACATATTGCAATAGAACAAATATAAACTAACTATTATTATAACGCTTTTTTATTATATATTAAAACGCAGGGTATGGTCAATTGCTAGGTACAGATACATTTATTTCATGAGACGATATCTGGCACAGCGATGGTACATACCCAGACAATTCAGTATCGAGTCTACCACAAAGTAAACGCTTACAGATATCTTCGAAATACATCTTACCACGAGTACCTATTCGCTATATAAAATTATTTTCTGATATGATTTCACGTTATTTCATGCACATTACCATGCACTAATATGTGGCCCATTTCGAAACTTTTGGCTAACATTTCACATATAGGTAGTCCGGATTGTTGTACCAGCTTTGTATGAAATATTAAAGTCACAATTACGATGACATTACTTTCATGGGCTTCATAATTCAAGGCAAAAACAACTCGAATAATATATAATATTGCCGAGCACTCCCCTTTTCATATGCGCAAATGCTACGCAAACTTTCTTAACATCTCGCGAGTTAGTTTTATTTGGTACTGAAGCGTTTAGTTTTCTCACCATTTATGGCATTCGGAGGCGCTGTATAAATAGTCTTCCTGGACATTGTATCCACTGACTTGTAGTCAAAGTAGTCACTTCATCGTTTACTTCAACATGGGCATCTTCAAATCTATGATGAATACGATTATCTAAGTGTACATATCTCTGAACGAACAGCTGTTCGGTTCCGGTTAGTCAGAGCCTCGTTTGTTCTTTGGCAGTACATACTACGGATCGGTGAGGTTGACTTGTGTCATTATATGTGAAGCTATAAAGTAGGTCTCCCTTTTCTAATGGCACCAAATAAGTATACCAACTTATTTTTTAAGGTCTCAAAAATATAATGCTGGCGTCATCAAGTAAAATCAAAATCATTACGAGCTTAGCTTGAAAATATGGATTTTCGTGTCAAAAGTTATAAATATCCTTCAAGTTTAAATTAGATCAGGAACATTAACATTTATAAGATTGATAAATTGATTGGTAAGTGACTCATAAAGTAGTTTTTTTTCGTACAGGGAACATCGGATCTATACATAATTGGTGAACATGTTTCAACAAACAGTTAAGAAGTAATAAAATAATGTTTCAATCTCATACTGAGTTAAACCTGGTATTTTAATTACTTATGTCAAGTAAATGTTGCAAAGAATTCCCAAACATTTAATCCAACATTAAGAAACTGTAACGCAACAGAGACCTCAGCGGAGAAATCTCTATTTAGTTTCTCTAAATGTAGGGATGAAATCTTGCTACCGTTTCCATAGCCGGGGAGTTGATTAGAAAAGTTGCCGCAAATCTGTGGGAACTTACATTGAGTATTACACTGTTCTTATACGAGTTGCTGTAAAATGAAAATGTACTGTCCGTTACACAAATGGAATCCAGAATGGGTCTAAAGACTTTTGAAAGTAAATCTGAATCGTTCATTATGGAATGTATGATCTCATAAGTAAAATGTGGGTTGCTAATCTAACCCTGTGACGGTTAAAGACAAGCTACCAAAGTGTAATGTGACAATAAATATATTAACATAGACGGTCTGTTTGGGGTAAAACAAACAAATTCGCTTTTTTCTAAGCTTTTCTCTTTTCTCTATTGGTTCTCCCGCCGGATTTGAAACTACGACCCCCGGACCACTAGAATACTGAGGCAGTTGTTTAATTACCAAGTATTCTAAAGTTCTGCCGATGTCTAGGATTGACTTGACGCCGCTGCACACGACGAGGGTCCGGCTTCGACCCAACTCATTGAGGTCAGCGGATATGTCGAGGGTGTTCTCGCCTTCACGGTGGACGCCCCTTGAACAAATGATTAATTTTCAATACATGTTGCCGAACAATTAGCCATGTACGATTTGGTTTGTATGTAGGTGAGAACTGGATGATTGATTATAGGCAAATATTTTTATCTTTTTGTAATAGTTGTATGGATTTACAAAATCTATATATTTAAATAAAATTGAAGTATCTGTTTGTAAAATTAAAATGAAATTTTTATTCTTCATTGATATGAATATATATACGGTACTAATGCCAAAATATTTTATTTTTATTTTTGTCTGTCTCTGTTTGTTCCCGGTAATCTCTAAAACGGCTGGATGTATTTGGACGGGACTTTATTGGACCTGCCAATGCTGATGTAATTCAGAAAGACAGACAGAATTTATAAATTATTAATTGAACATAATATGTTCTTAGTTATAAGGTCTTGACGAAGACACAAACAGTAACTTGATAATTTTCACTCTACGATTTCACAATACATAACTTAAAAAATATTAAGACACAGTTGTACTTCCGTTTGTATTATGAAAAGTAATATAATCATAAATACATGGATTGTTTAATGAAAGTGATAATAAAAAGGTAATAATAATATTAAACATCTAATGGTTAGTACGGACATCGTGCCCTTACTTTCCACGCGGGCCTATGTTGAATGGTGGGTATAAACGATTATACACGGGCAGCAGTGTAATGTGTTCACCGAAGCATTCGGATATCTAATATTTTGTGGTTACCCATCACATGATTGATAATAGCTACATTTGCTTAACTTGCATAACCATTTACCGATAGCCCTAGCTGCGACGCAATCGAAGTTCTGAAACGTAAATTGGTTAACTTTTTTGGCGACTGATGGTTTTTATAGCTTTACCAGTGTGATGAGCTCAGTCCTGGATTAACCCTTAAGCAAATTAAGCACTAGCTTAGGGCCCCACGTCCAGGGGGGCCCCCGACGAAGCACAAAAAAATGAACAGAAGTTTACTGGGAAATCATCATCAGTGAATGCCCGAAAAAGCCGCAAGGCGCAGTTTTTTTTGTAAATAATTAAATATAGGTACTTTAGTTTTTGTTTTTGTGGCACCTACTCCACTCCAAGTACGTTTAATATATTTTCATCTTATTTTACAAAAATACTAATATTTTTCAATAGTAACCTATGCGCGCACTGCGATTATGTTCGGTGAAAAATAATTTCATGCAAAATCGACTTGCGTTTTTTTCGCAGTGCGCGGATTCGAGTATGTTACTCTTGTTTTTTTTAATCGTGTAGGTTTTTTTAAAGACTAATTCTTGTTTTTTTTTAGTGACTGACTCACACAAGTCCCGTTTCAGAGTTTTGAAACCACTTCACGGCCTTTGAGGCGGTTTTTGATTAACGACAATTCGAAGGCGGCCGGACGACGGCTAAACGTGACCCTCCGAAGCACGGAATCGTCTTTCTTTTAGGAGAAACAGGTGATATAGCCTGCAATGTCCTAACCTAACTGACAAAACTAACACTCACAAAGTGAAAAATCATTACCTATGTTGTCAACTACTGCGCTATGCTACTAATTCCTGTTGACATACTGACAGGGGGGCCCCACAAGTGCTTTTGGCCCCGTTGCTTAGGGCCCGAGTAGTCTTAATCCGGCACTGGATGAGCTTTTTAGACTACCATTAATGTTCCTAAATATACATGGCATTTAAAAATGAGTGAATAGGCTTTTCTGGGCAAGCTCGCTCCATCTTAGAGACGTCTCTTCCATTAGGTTAGTCTGTGCTCAAGAGCAAGCCCATCATAATAAATATATATAATATATATATACTATATATTTCATAATATTTTTAATTTGATTTTGTATTAAAATATTTCACACTTTTAGCGCTGAGGAGCTTAAAATATGAAATACTTCATGAATATTGAAATTCAAACATAAAGTTGTGCCGCTTTCAGACAAAGTGTTATAAAAATGGCACACCTATATTTCACCTGTCTTTCGTCTCACGGCAAGTATAACGCTTTTATGTGTTTTTTTTATGTACGTAGGTAAATATAGTAGGTTTAACCTATGTATATTTTAAAATNTAGACTACCATTAATGTTCCTAAATATACATGGCATTAAAAAACGAGTGAATAGGCTTTTTCTGGGCAAGCTCGCTCCATCTTCGAGCACGTCTCTTCCATTAGGTTAGTCTGTGCCTCAAGAGCAAGCCCATCATAATAAATATATATATATATATATATAATATATATATATATAATATATATATTATAATATATATATATATATATATATATATATTATATATATATATATATATATATATATATATATATATATATATATATATATATATATATATATATATACTTTTATAATTTAAGATTTGTATTAAAATATTTCACACTTTTAGCGCTGGAGGAGCTTAAAAATATGAAATACTTCAATGAATATTGAAGAATTCAAACATAAACTTGTGCCCGCTTTCAGACAAAAGGTGTTATAAAAATGGCACACCTATATTTCACCTGTGTTTCGTCTCACGGCAAGTTATAACGCTTTTATGTGTTTTTTTATGTACGTAGGTAAATATAGTAGGTTTAACCTATGTATATTTTAAAATTATCTAGGTATAATATAATTTTATTAACCCCAAACTAAGGCCACAGGGTTATAGTCAAATCTCACTACGCGGGCTTAACGGTGGATACGCGTTTACGACTAGCATTTTAAGATAATAGCCGAGGACAACTTTTCGTACTTTTTGTAGCATGGAAGGAATCAAGACCGAGAGCATTAATTTCTTTTGCTAATAAAATGGCTGACTATGATGATTTACTTGCACAATCGTTTTGGTACCTAAGTATCAATAGCTATACGTACGAGTAAATAACATACAAGTTATGCCACAAAGTCGTACCGCAATGTCACGTGCCATCGTACTTTGATATTATTCACGCCATTTGAAGAAAAAAGCCAGTACGGCAATACCTTAAACCGAGTTGAATAAGATTTACATTCAAACCATTCGTATGCGGGAGTCATGAATATGAAATACTTGAGTGGAGACAGCTGCGTTACGATGCGAGCTCAATACTAAAGGGGCTAACTCATAAATACATGGTTTGAGTTAGCCGCTAGTATGCTGCCGCGGAAAAGAAACCGGAAATCAATCGAGCGGTCAGATAATATAATAATTTTTAGTTGAAAGCCTGTGAAAGACCGTGAAACTGATGTGATTAAGGCCGTCTGTTACTAGAAAAACATATTTTATTCAGGACTAACTGCACTGTGTTTTATATATGGAATTATTCATCTTATCCTATATTCAGATTCATGGACTGTATCAGATCAACTTTCATCACTCACGTCACTACTTGCGTGTTTTAATGTTTTGACACCAGACAACAATTACATTTATAACAATTATATCCTCAGCAGTCTAGGCAAATATCACAAACTGATTTTTAACTATGCGTTACCCGAAGGATTCGATGGAACGATCCTCGTATCAAGAACTTACAACGAAGCAAAACACACAAGACTACAAGGGCCGTTAAAGGCTACAATTAAATAGGTGTATAAAAAAAATACTGACTAACCACCTTAGCTGAATTTTAACTCTTAGAATAGACCATTCCATTAAATTTAGAGTTAGATCCTTTTCCAAGACCACGGCAGAATATTATTGTCAGTATTCACTTAAACAGTAATGATTGACATCTTCAGCTAACTTGATTGACAATAGTATGTAACGAAGCATAAATATTATTCAGGGGTGAGTATAATTTATTGAATATTTAATACAAATGCTCCAATTTGAATTATGCAATCCACTGAAACCTGATTCACAGCAGGTTTCTTTGATAACGAATTACCTGATTTGTAACGTAGTATTTGTGTTCATTAATTCAACATGATATAATCAATAAACCGTTTGATTAATATTTTTATAGATTACGGTTCCTTTAGGTTCATTTGAGGCGAATAACTTAATAATGTAAATGTTGGTAATTTGGCTTTCTTATTTTAACATTACCTGTTTCCCGTTGCTTCGCTTGCACTAATTTCGACTGAAACTTGTCCCTTGTCCTCTTTAACTCGCCTAAGGATACCTAAAGTCGGCATTACTTACGTTTAAAAATTTAACACTCGTAAAGAAAATGCTTACTTATTTAGTTTGTTCATCGGTTGACATCTTAAAAAGTAACAATAAGGGTATAAAAGGTAAGTTTATCTCTAAAAAATATTTCTTCCAGCAGACTAAATAATATAAAAGAAAACTAAAATGTTACGCAATAAGAGCGGCAGACGAAAGCATGCACAATATACTTTATACTAAGATACTTCATATAAGTACATATACAGACACATATAAATAAGAATGAGAAATGAAAAACAACACGGCATTTATAAAATGGTCAGACCCCGCTTTTTGATTCATTCAACAATTATGAAAATCAAAATGTTGGTTTATTTATTTCATTCTAAAACTTAATATGTTTGATGGCAGCCACTGCACTTGAGTAGATCAATCGAAAAACTTAAAATGATATTTATTAATTACAATTACAATCACATTTTTAAATATTTTTTTATGACAATTCCCAATAATCACAAGATTCTTTAGGTGATTTTACTTGAGTGATATTATAATGATTCATTGAATTTTCTATGACTCACTAATTTTATGACTTAGGACATGAAAGACTGCCTAGCAACTTATAAAAAGATCTGAAATCCCACCAAAAACATTTAATGTAAAATGTTTCCAAGACGACCATGTAGAGCTAAGCTACTGAATCTATATGACCATCTACCGACACTTACTTCAATATATATATATATATATATATATATTATATATATATATATATATATATATATATATATATATATATATATATATATATATATATAATATATATATATATATATATATATATATATATAATATATATATATATATATATATATATATATATATATAATATATATATATATATATATATATATATATAATATATATATATATATTATATATTATATATATCGTAAATATGTATAGCTTGGCTGTTACTCTGGATCAGAAACTAAATATTCGCATCACTCTCCGCCGCTAGCGAATCGGCGAACTCGTACATAAACTGATATGTAGAATTTACAGCGCAACCTTATGTAGTCGTCTGTGCAACATTTTATATGAAATGTTTTGGTGGGATAGTTTCTATAAATCAGATGACTTTAGAACTAAAGTTACCGACATAGCCCACCGGATCAGCAAGTTGAAGTGGCAGTGGGCTGGTCACGTATGTCGCAGAACCGATGGCCGTTGGAGCAGACGAGTTCTGGAGTGGATACAGCGTCTTGGCAAGCGTAGTGTAGGACACCCTTTGGCCCGATAGACCAACGACTTGCGAAAGGTCGCTGGTGGAGGCTGGATGAGAAAAGCGGAGGACCGGGATATCTGGCGCAGAATGGGGAAGATCTATGTCCAGCAATGGACTGCGATAGGTTGAAGAGAGAGAGAGATACGACTTTAGGTATTTATCACGGCGATGTGGTCGCAGAAAACTCGTGGAAACCGCTCATTGTTTTATTTCAGTTAAATAACGTATTTCCTGGTAATTTAAAAAATCGTTAGTCAATTACCTCCCTCATACTCTACTTAACTTCCACACAGCGTCAAAGCGCCTTTATATTTTGACACGAACCTACATTAAACTTAGTATAACTGACAGTTTGCTTCAAAGAGTATTTGATTTAGGCGGACACTAATCGATATTAAAAGAAAATTTAAATTAATCTCCCCTAAAAGAATATGTCTAATTCATTATCCTTGTATATGAAAGTAAGGGTGAAAAATGTTTCGCTCAGCCGATATAATAAATAATGAAACATTTTGTTATTTTCGTACACGAAAATGTTTATCGCAACTCTCGTAAAGTACTGATCACATCTAGCGCTATGGAGGAATCGTTTAAGCAACTGCCGGTGGAATTCGATTTGTCCCTAATAAGATTTCGAAATACAGACTAGCGTGACAGAATCGGAATTCTGACGTGGATTTATTGAATTTATGACGATTATCCAATTTCTCTCTTTTGTTCCAACTTGTAATAAATTGGTGAATTATAGTAATTTAATGCTTAATGTGACGGATAAACCTATGAGGGCTTAACGAATAACAAACGAATCTTTCAGGTTGATTGGCGCAAACATAGTGCGGAGTCGAGCGACAAATGATTTACTATTGTATCTGGAGTCCCGGCCTAATATGTCATGGTCATATTGAAATATAAAAATAAGTAACTTACTTAGAGAATTGACCTAATGAAGAACTATAAACAAATAAAAAGACAGTCAACTAGAAAGAGAACTTGATTTTACTTTCCTAGTACTAAACATTTTATTATGGTTTCAAATATTAATAGATTGTTTGTCTCTAAGCCATGAAGTGTAAGAGATATTGATATCCCCAGAGAAGGCATGTTCCATTTAAAAATCCCTTATACGAAATTATCCCTTAAGATTGAAATGACCATCTCAGGTGACAAATCGGGAACGTATTTTCCGGAATCCGGAATTACATAGGCCATTCGTCGAGCTGCGCCACTAATTGAAAGCGCCACGTGGAAGCGATGAATTCACTCGTGCCATAGTCCAAATTCATTGACATTCAGGCATAGGCTTAAAACGCGGATAATTGAAGTGTTAACGGTGCGCTCGTGCTTGCCGCCCCGTGACGATCGCTGTTTGCTGGGGAGAAGGGGTCGTATCAGCTTACTGATTAATTGGGCTAATCAGATTTGAGTGTCGTTTACAAAATGCTAATGCGATGGAAATAAATTTTTTGTTTGCTTTTACTGGAATGATCGTGGAAGATAGCAATCGTTTTAGTATACGAAGAAATCGTTTTAAAAAGAAGGCAGTTAAATAATAATATGATTTCGAAACCCACCTTTTTTATATACATAGGTATTCTAGTATTATATCTATTCACCTACCAAAAACCCCTTCTCCCCTACAGCAACGTAACAAGGTTTAGTCCGTCGAATTGTGAAACGTGATAGTCGATTTATAGTCTCTGGTAGGTAGATATCTTCGATTTATGTACTGTTAGATTGAAACTAGACAAAACTTGGATACAGATAAAAATCTTCTTGTTAGTGTGTGTAAAGAAATTAGTGGACAATAAAACCAATCGTAAATAATATGACGAAAGCGCGGTAAATACTCGCTTAAAATAATACTTTGTTTTGTTTCTCATCTCTCAACCATTCAACCACAATGTGCCAGACTAAAGCGTAGCAGGGTAGAGCTTACAATCATAAATGATTACAGCACCTTGAATTGATTTCACTTTTCTGAATATTTTGTTACGAAGTGAACTAGACGGCCAGGACGCCCACCGGATAGAGTAAGTTTTACGCCTGACCATGGCAGAGAGGGATTGTAAGAGTCGAATAACTGATAAACAGTTATTTTTCTCCGTCAATGCCGCACCCGTCACCTGAGACAACAGATGTTAGGTCTCTTATACCCGGTAATGTCACTAGCTACAGTGAACTCATCCTGAAACACAAAAGTGCATAACACTCTTATTTCACAGGACAATATCTGGCACTGCAATGTTATCTACCTAGACAACTTAGTATCGAGTCCACTACCAAATACTGTTGTAATTAGTAATCGTCATTATTTAATAAAGTCAAGCTAGGTATGTTGGCGCTGTAGTTATGCATTTTACGTTTATGCAAGTTAATCTACTACGAGTAGCTTTGGTTGGACATCGAATGGGTCAACGTAAAGCCTTTGGTCCCGGTTACTGTCTAAAGATAGTAGTCAATACCCACCAGTTTGACGACTCGTGCGGTGTAATTGGTTGAAATGTCGGCTCTTACACCAAGGGTTCCGGGTTCGATCCCCGAGTAGTACAAACATGTGTGTGCATGAACATGTCTGTTTGTATTGGCTTGAGTATTTTCTATGTAAAATATTTACAAAAAAACATGATTATGTATGTTTCTGGTGTTTAGTACCCTTCATACAGGCTAAATGCTTGGTTTGGGAGTAGATGGCGGTGTGTGAATGTCAGTGGTAACATTTATTTATTAATCTCGCCATAGAAATGCTGTAAAAAGACAATGTCCTTCAGTAGAATGCAAGATCGAAGCTGCTTGATGAAGGTGATTGCTTCTCCTATCACAGAAACAATGACTAGGTGAAAATCAATCATTCTTCACAGAACTCAGCTTAAGATCAATACCATTACGCGGTGAAGAATCATAAAACTTATAAAAAGGAAATCACACCATGCTTTCATTACCTTTAATATATGCAAGTAAGGAAGTATATGAAAAGAACTCATGACGGTGCGATATAATACCAAGTAATATCTCTTTATTATATGGACACGGCGTAGTAAATTATTGCCTTTTTCTACCTTTCAGGTGACTGAAGGTGACGTGAAAGAAAATCAATTAATCATTTGTGCCCCTGCCTGATTATCAGCTCATAATATCGGCATATGTTTTTATTTATGCAGTAGACAAGTATTAAGATTGTTTTTCACTTATAGTAAGTAACAGATTTAATAACTTGTCAACAGAACATAAAATTGTGGCTAGTAGCATAGCATTGGTAGTACTTACATATTTCCAGGAACTGTTAATGGTGAGAGAAGCATTATGGCTACGAAGTTTTATGTTGTCAAGGGCTTTTTAACATGCCCTCAGAAGCACACGGAATCTTTTATACGCCAATATATTGTATCGTACACTGTAATTTAATCCAAAACCTCTGGATCAAATAGCAATCAGACTACTAAAGACCTCGATGACCTCTACAATATTATCGAATTCCAACAAGCTGGTCCATCCGCCCTAAACTGTTCTACTCGTGAACTAGTTAAAATAAGCTGGCAATTTCGAGCGTTCAAACATTCAAACAAACTTCCACGTTCATAATGTTTATTTGCCCCGACGGAATGTTCTAGGTATGTCTAGAAGTGTTTGCCGACCACTTTTAATAATATGTTATCTCAAACAAGAAATATTATTAAAATCACTTTTAACTGCACGTGTTTGGCATTAGTTTTATTGCAAAATAGAACGAGATTTTGTATTTATGAATTAAAACGTAATGCAGAACATAACGTTCTTTAGAGAATCAACTCAGGCTTTGTGTAGACGAGCTACATATACATATAGGGTTATCTAAGATTTCACTTGACCTACAAATATCACACAGCGAAAGTTCAGCGAGAAGTATGTACTCGTAGTATGGGTATTAAACACAGACATCTCAATATGGTATTAAACAACGGATGATATAGAAACATCACTCCTGCAGACTAATATAAGTATAATGCTTTTACTGTCCAGGGAACGAACCCATAACCCTTGGTTTACTAGGCGACGTCTCATATTGAGATCACTGTTCCACTCTACTAAAGAAAAAGACTTAGACTGTCTCAAAATTTCAGGATTTGATGATATTAAAACCTCAATACATACAGTATATATCTTAAACTGATAGCTATGTTGAGAATAGTTGGCATGCATGTAATGGAACTGACTTCGAGTAGCGCACGCCCTAAAAGCTTTCACGTATTGGACTTTTTTTTTAAATAATGGTGTGCTGAAAACATGCTGCATTTTCTTAATATAAATGGATACTTAAGTTGTTATACAAATTGTTAAATTAATAGAATTCATAACTAATGGGCTCTCTGATAGACAATGCACAGTCATAACTACTATGAAATGTTAGAAATTAAATTTTGGCATCTATTTTGACTATTGGTGATGAGTGGTCTTGCACATAGTATTCCAGTTACAAATAAATGAACATAAAAAGTTGACAAAATAATGTAAAGCAATATTATAAAAAAAAAGGTTGACTATAGAGTTTCGTGTCGACTCTTCTCTAAAATCCTATCTATCATCAGCTCATGAAACGTCTCCACCGAGGGGCACGAGCCTACCCGTATAGGGTGTACAGGCCTTAGTCATCCACGCGGGCCCAGTGCGGGTTGGACGACTTCGCGCACAACCTTTGAATCTCTTCGCAAGCGTGCGCAGGTTTCCTCACGATGTTTTCCTTCACAGCCATAAAAAATATGTACTTGAATAAAGATAATTTGAGTTCGACTTCATTACTAAAAGGAAGTTTAGGGAAGAATAAAAAAATATATATAAATAGTGCCCTTTTAATATATCCGCACCTCAATGCATTTGACGCTTTTAAAATGTTGGGCAAGCCTGGAGCGTATAGTTGGTAAGGTAATACATTTATTAAATTAAACCAAAGCTTCCATCAATACGACTGTAAAATTAAAATACAACAAATAAATAAAGAGCCAAACTTTCAACGTATTTGGTACGAATTTCGAATCAGGGCAATTTTAGCGGAACAATAAATTACGTTTAAAACTTTTGACACATAGCTGGTCAGCTGTCACGTGATTTTAAATATGAGTTTGCATTTTTACGTCCGTAGTAATCTGGGTTACCAATACATAATAGCCATAAAAAATGCATTACAGATCTGACGACAATGTTGCTGAATTATGACAAAGTAGCTGCATAGTAGCTTTAACGAAAAGTTTTTTACAACCAGAGATACAATGAGAGTTGTAACTTTTCAATATTCAACGTAAGCTTGGTTTGTTTTGATCATATGTTTTAAATAAACTCGTGACTAATAGAAACTTAAAACTAAGTGCTTATTAAAATGTAATATGTATATTGCAAGTTAATTAAAGTGCTTGATATGACTACAATTTGTAACAACTGTAAAAGTGACTACTTTTAAAGTTATAACATAAGAATACAAGCCAGGCAAATAACACACATAATTTTAAAGATGATGTAAAACCTAATGTTAGGAACTGATAGAGGGAACAGTCAATTTTATGAAGTGGAAATAGCATTACAGTGTTTAAAATACTGTAATTGCTTGTAGAGAGAAGTTTACAATAGAATGAGGGGTAACTACAGAGACTTTCGGTAGCTATGAATAAACGCTGAATACACAATCATACAAAGAAAAATGCAGTTCAAGAAATAATACAAACAACGCACAGTTCTTGGATACACATTTCAGTTTTTATTTGGGGCTTAAAGGTGTCAGTCATTTAATCATGAAAGTCATTCCATTACCCTTTAATTTATGTAGCTGAGGATTTCGATAAATAAACGACATTCGTAAACATTTAGATTACCCGTACCTTGCGTCCAACCATCTGATATAGTGGGATAATTAAAGTTCCTCATTTTATCGGAGTTTAGAAAACAATATTTTTTTAGAAAAACGATGTGTCAAATTAATATATATATATCTTCCATAATAGTTTGTGCTAGGTATTTTGATCAGACCTACGATATCTTAATCAGCAACTTTCGATCGGACGTTACAGCTACTCTTGTCAAAATTCACATTAAAAAAATATAGATTCAGTTAACTTAAAGTTTTTATAAAATTAATGGTTACTGCTTTCGACTTCGTCTTGTGATCTGAGCTCAAACTAACCGGTTGATCCGGAATGTGTGCGAACTCCATCGGACAAAGAAACAATCTGTACGCGGGCTCTACGTAGCTTAGCCAGTTTGGTCGGTCACTGGAGTCTGCTTGATTGTCTGAATATCATTTGTTTTCATCATAAATATAAAGACCAATAAAAGGTTCTTGTACTTGAGATGACAGTAGATTCTTAACTAATAATTATCTAATTTTACATATAATCATTATAATAGAAACAAATACAATAATAGTAGTGCAAACCTAGTTAGAAATCGGTAAATTTTAATTCGTACACTATTTTGATTCGTACACTAGGTAGTTATAATTTACGCCTAAGGACACATAAGTAGTGCCTTATCAATAGACCTTTGCGATTATATGGTTCTATGCTTTTTATAAAGCACGCTGTGCTGCTAATTTCTGCTGCTGATATGGCGGTCGTACATCACGTCAGAGGTCATCGAGCTATTTAAAACACAGATACCAAAGTTTATAGTTATAAAGGAAGTTACCTAACACATGATATTATTTTTAATGCTGCCGTTAGCATTAAAAAAACGTAGTGTTTCTACACATGTTTTTTTATATGCTTATCCGAGTGGGCGGATTAATTCATAAATATGAACTTACCTATGCCACCAGTCACAAAGATGGGAATATCCGCCAGTTCTGCAGCTATGATGGTGCCAGCAACTGTAGTTGCACCGTCGAGCCGAGCAGCCAGTATAGGCGCCAGGTCCCGCCTTGAAGCTTTCACCACTCCCTGCGCCTTTGCCAGGCTTTTGATCTGGTCCTCGTTAAGGCCGATTGTTAATTGGCCTTTGAGGATAGCTATGGTCGCTGGAACGGCACCCTGCAAATGATTTCTATTAAATGTATCATAGTTAAAATTCAGGGCCCGAAACCATTTTATCTTGAAAGTCACCGAAACATCGAAATAAACAACTTTACTATTTAACTGTAATATAAAATAATACTTTTACTATAATATAAAATACATAACTTTTTTGCAGTAATTATCCATCATACAGCTTCTTAGGGCCTAAAACCCAGTTACGACGAGTCGATGGCATAGCTTTATTTGCAATGATCTGTCATTAAGTGGGTGACCAAAACATTATCTTGAGACCGCCCTGTTTGGAAAGCTACGTTTAGTTGAAAACTCCGGTTATTGCCTTAGAGTTATAGTCGTCAACACACATTTATACGCGTTTAGGCCTCTTTGTTGGTTATGGTTCAATCTCACCATAGTTAATCTAAGTAGAAAGGCGTGTGCCCTGTACAAGAACTTGGGAAAGGTCAAAGGTGGATTAATAAATATTGGAGACAAAAATTATGGAGGTCTTTGTCTATAAGTGAACTGCGGATCCTGCGATATTTTAAAGTAAAGCAATTATCTATTGTTTTAACATTAACTCACTAGCAATCGAGACACAAACCGTAGTTTGAGAATTGTCAATATTATGTAAATAGCATTTCCTAGGAACCATAAATAAGTGGAAGGATGACTAAAATAACAACTGCACTGCATATCTTCATTCCTTTTTCCTTAACGTATTTAATAGTGGGTGAGAAAGAGACATGTGTTACGAGTCGTTTCATTATCTGGTATGTTGTCACAACTTGATTTGATTGATGAATTTGCTAGTGAAAGGAATGAATTATTATATTTTATCGATAGTTATGGTATCTGAAAATATTGATAATGAGCTCTAGCGAAGGTACTAAATATTTGGCTTTCGACATGGAGGTCGTGGGTTGAATTCTCACGGGGATTACTATTATGTAAACTTTGATGGCGTCCTTCTCGAGGTTGTGCAAGAATATGTTTCCTTAGACCAAACTTTCCAACTTAGCCGTGAAAACTTCGTGAGGAAAGCTAGGAGCACTTCAACTTGCTGATCCGGCGGGCTATGTCGGTAACTTTAGTTCTCTTACGGATTAAATCATTTCTAATCTCATCCCTAAGAGAGATCCCGAGTATAGCTCGCTCCATTGCGAGTTGAGTGACTTTGAACTTGTGAACCAATCCCGCAGTCAGTGTCCATTTTTCAGCTGCGTATATTAGTACGGGTAGGACGCATTGCTCAAGACTTTTTCATTAATACCCCACACGATTGGGAACGATGAAAAAAATTTAATGTTCCGTTCAATGTATGGAGAGCCCAAAATGTATATATTTTTTTCAAGTTTCTTGTCAAAACCTTATAGCAGTTCACAGAATAATACTTACAGAATTTGAATAGTGTAGTGCTGATAGTTTCGGAGAAAAAATGGTGTGATATACGGACGGACCGACAGACATACATCCATGAGGACATCAATCTATGAGGGTTTCGTTTTTTTGCCATTTGGCTACGGAACCCTAAAACCTGCATCCAAATCCGTTGCGTAGTTTTAAAGATTTAATATAGGAACTGAAAAAGCGACTATGTTATATACTATGTAGTGATAATGGTATCTGGAAATATTGTTAATGTGCACGCTAGACGTGAGTCTAAACATTCGGCCCTCGATCTGAAGGTAGTGGGTTCGATTCTCACGGGGTAAATATTATGTCAGAAATAAAATATATTATAATAATATTATTTTTATTGATTTACAGATTAACTTCAATTGTTAGTGTTCCGTATTATATTACTAAAACTACACATCCTGTACGTCCATGTTTTAAATCCGTGAAAATTTAAACTGGGGCACCATCATGGTTATAAAAAGATGGTGGATTGGATAGATAGGATAGTTGAATAAAATAAACATTATTTAAGTGAGATTTCAATACAGCAAACGCGTTTAATTTTTCACAAAATGTTATGAGTAACTCACTCTTGAGTTGAACTCAAGATTGCCCGCATTCATTGGCCGGCTTTTTATACCTGCTCATCCAATGAGCCAGACGATTCGAAGCCATCTACCTATCTCCTTAATATATATAACTCAAAGGTGACTAAATGACTGACTGACATAGTGATCTATCAATGCACAAACCACAAGACGGGTCGGGCTGAAATTTAACATGCAGGTAAAAACGCAGGCATTCGCTAAGACAGGATTTAAGGTAAAGCTACTATGGATGTAGATATCTCCTTTAAGAATGTTGATGAATTCCATCCCTAAGGATACAAAACAGGCGATAAAAAATAATACTCCTTAACGCGAGCGAAGCCGCAAGCAATAGGTAGTTCTACATAATTTGCAGGATAGCGGGAGCGCTGCTCAGCTTGAAGGTTCTCGTAAACAACTCTCTGTTGCATTCATTTCCGCGTGCAAAGACATGTGCAATCCTATTCCCACTTTAGGACAGCCGCAATCAATGTATTTATTATATTATTGACCTTTAAATATAATCGTTTTTGTTAAAAGTGTGCGAATTTTTTCGGTTGGTACAGCCAATTTTTTTGGTTATATAATGTATCCTTATTTTAAAATATTGTTGTGCTATGGACTTTATAAGAAGGTTTCTGTGATCATCATAGAAAGATTGTTCTAATGAATGATCTTTTAATTCATTAAACATTTCTGATGGCAATATATTTGCTGAAACTTTATGAATCATCTCTAACAAATTTTTTGGTTTTCCGAGAAATTTTGAACCACTTTGCACTTGATATTCTCTAATATTTTTTTCCGAAATTTGACAAGTCTTGGTTAAGTCTGATGTTGGTTTAAATAGGCCACCTCTATTTTTTATAGATATCAAAGATCTTTCAGAATACACTTCATGTTTCCAAGGCTTTCTATGCATTTTTCGCATTGTAAAGATTTTTTTAACTATCGATATGTAAAAGCCACATCACTAGTTGAAATGTTTACCTAGAAAATTTAATTGGGATTTTTTGAGAAAAAGTAGACAAATACTGTTTTGGCTTTTATTTGAAAAGTACAACTATAAGTAAGAAACATTTATATCATAGTTTACACACATTTCCTGATTTATTTAATATACATTTAATCAAAAACTCACGAATGAAAGTGAATCTTTTCACCACTGTTTTCTTTCCTTCCTGAATGTGAAAAACAACCGTCAATAACACAAGACATGTTTTTATAATCTAAAACACTTCAATAAGAACGAGTTTTAGTATAGATAAATCACTATCTGAGCCAATCTGAGTGCAAATTACACAGAATATATTTTCTTATAATCAGGAGCCGCCAAACCACTGACAGTACTATAATCCGGCCATGTAAGCAAGGTGTCAAACTGTTTTAACAATCTTTAACAATGTACGTCAAAATGAGATTTTGAATTTGGTAGTATGTGAATGAGTCCAATGACATAACAGATGTGACGACCTGCTAATTATAAACAATGATCAGTTTGCTGTCTCATTTTCGCCTACGCAAAATCGTGTAGGGAGTGAGAGCATCAGGTATAAGTTTTTAATCGCTATTTTAACCGGATTCTATGCTGTAGTTCTAATTCTATGAGCATTTCATATGAAATAATAGAATGCGCATACATTATCTGTCAAAATACTAATATGCCAAACAATCCTCGTATAATTTCAAAGACGAGAATTATAACAGATTGCGCCTATGTGCCTATACCTAAATAAACATTGACATAATATAGATGCGTCTTATATCGACGGATACATTTTCATGGAATTTAATTCATTTGACGTCCATTTGAGTTCGATCCCCGGCAGTATAAAATAAATAAATATAATAAATTTGTGTGCATGGACATTTATCTTTGTATTGGTCTGGTGTTTCTATGTATAATATGTAAAAATATCTTTACAAAAAAACGTATATCCGTTATTTGGGTGAATATGTATTATTGTAGAAAGATCGAAGGGACTCAAAATAAATACCATCATTTTAATCAATTATGTACTCTTTTATCTCTTCCCAACCAGCTAATGAAAAAGTAATGCGTTTTGAACATCAATCCAATAACCAACCATTGCCATGTTTGCTTAACTTGCGCGATCTCCCACCAAATGTGCTTAAAAGAGAAGACTATTTGCAGTTTTATCAATACGATAACTACAATTTACGTAGAAGGTATCTAATTGTTCGTCTTACAAGTCTCCCATTGTAATTAAAATAAAGTCGCATTGAGCATAATGATAAAATTAATAAAACTTTTGTATATTGTCAACATAAACTAACATGACAAACACATATTATTTAGTATTTTGTCCCATTCAGTGTACCCTTGGTCCGTGAGGTCCTAGAATTAAAAGGTTTTTTGAATAAATTGAAAAAAGTTTAGTGTACATGATGTACACATGATGAGTACTAAAGGAGACCGAAGGTCTGGCATCTACCACAATTTAAAAAAAAACTGATATGGCGTGCAAATTATAGTTCAGTTTCAGCACTGAGACCCATATTACCTACCTTACATCACAAAGTTCATACCTTAGTTCAGTTTTCGACGTTACAATGAAGACGATAGTGAATACGTCATAAACCATATTTAACAAACATTCGTTCAACGATTATTCGACTGCAAATATATAACTCACTATGTTTATGATATGGAATGTTTGAAATTTTTTTCCTATATAAAGAAAGCTTATTCAGAATACGTCCTTGAGTTTGTCGGAAGGTCATAGAATAAACTTGATCGTTATTTATTGTTAAAATATGGAAGTTAACGGATACATAAAGCTTGAGATTGTGGTGCTTCAAGCTCAGAAGTTATTGAATGAGAAAATGGCGTTATAAAAATAAAGATTGAGACATAAATCTTGCCCGTACAAAAGATAGATAGTACAATATTGTAAACTGCATTTAGGCACGCCCTTATCATCGTTGTTTTGCAAAAGATAACTTTTTGTGGACGGTCACTTTTTTTTTGTCCTTTAAAGATTACTAATAGATATTTCATATGGCTCACGTACATAATTCAAAATACAGTTAAGCTTAGTTTCTTGGCATGCTCATTTTGTCGCACAGCCATGTTTGATAATGTTTTATATGAGTATTTGAATGATATAAATCAATAAGAATATGCTTATTTCAAGGGATGGGAAATGAGCAGCAGTGTCATTTGACGACCCGTGTGGTGTACTTCTGATGTCAGCTAGAACACTAAGGATTCGGGTTCTATCCCAGGGATAGAAGCCCAGGCAGTACAGATATTTGTGTGCATGAACAAGTCTTAATTTCTATGTATAGTTTGAATTTCATAATAAAATAATTCAAAATATGTTTATTCGTTGTTTAGTGCTCATGGTACAAGCAAGTTTTGCTTCTATAGAATTAAAAATACTTACACGCTGTCTGATTATATTTTCCACTTCCAAAGCCGTCTCAAGATTCTTCGGATACGGCATGCCGTGGGTAATGATGGTAGACTCCAACGCGACGATCGGCTTTCCCCTCGACTTGGCCGAGAGTACTTCTTTAGAGAAAACGAGCGGAGGGTGGGGGTGTCGTGCCATCGCCGTAGGGGGGAAACGGGCGAGCATTCCTCCACATAGTCTTCAATAAGTACGCCATCTTGATTCCTAAAATTAGATATAAGGTCATTAACAACGACGTCGTTGTTTCGCTGCAGAAAAATAAACAGATTCGTATGAATGAGATTTTACATTACACATTCCGTGCGGCTTTTACGGGTTTATTAACATTTGTCGAATAGTTATTTTTATTTAATCATACATTGCGAGGCGTCTTACGGCAATATCAATAGCACATTATCCATTTCTATATTGTTTATAAGATGCTTGTGTTCACAAGTCTTCGATTAGTTAACCCACATGTTTTTTTTAGTTAATATAAACACTATAGAGATGATAAGAGAAGTCGTATACTTGCAATAATTACAAATAAATTACAACAATGTTTGACATTAACATTACGCTATAGCTTCCCCAGAGCTTTGCTTAGTGGAAAAGCCTGGCCATGGGCCAGAGGATTATATGTTGATGATGATGGTGATGCACATGACAGGAACACTTTTATAAATTTCAATAAAAGGTTATGTTGAATGGATTAAATTTATAGGATGTGTTGCGTAAAGTTATCGGCCGGTACCACGCGGCCTTTGGAAAATACACCTGTTTCTAAAGCACGGGGATCAAACCATACTTTGGCGTAACAGCAGATATCTCGAAACACCACATGGGCTTAAGATAGTTATAATATTTTGCAAAGTGTACATTAAATTTGAACAAAAGCAAACAAGTTCTTTATTTTAAAACAAAGCGGCATCAAAAGCGTCTAGTTAACAAAAAGTAAAGTAGCCTACTCAAGCCCAAAGTGTTTATTCAACAAGAAAGAAATTTGAGGGCCGCTTATACTATAATATTTTTACTTACTCTCCATTCAATTAGACGTTCTCTCGTAAATTTGTAAAGATGATATTTATTTCGTTAAAGCCAAGAATCTAATATCTCGTCCCGACGCTTTGTTGAAGGGCCCTTGTAACAAAAGACTTCACGGGAACTCGTTATTTTTCGCGACATCTGTTTACGGAATTTAAGATAAGGATAAGGTTCGATGTATTGTTTGCGTATTGCAAATATTTGTTCGGAGATTTTTGACATGTTTTTTTTAGTTTCAGTTATATACCTATAGCACCATAATTAAAAAACTTCATTAAAATTTATTTTTCTAAATGACTAATGTTGGTGGCTGCAGATGGCCTTTACAGCGGGCAAGTGGCGGGCGTAGATGACTCTTATTATAGAACATTCAAATTGAGCATTGATTTCAAAGAAGTGAGATGAGACTGTAGGATCATGTTGGACGATATCATGTAAAGATTACAACAGTTATTTGGACAGTTTCTACAAATCCCAAATAGGAAAGCAATTTTCTGTATTAGGAAATGACTATTTATAAGGTTTCTACTGTTTTACACCTCATTATTGCAATATTGTTAATGTGTCAAGATAAAATTATCTGCCACTCACTCGCTTGTAAAACACAAAAAGAATTTTAATTACTGTCTTTTTTAAGTTCTCCACGACAAAAGGGTTACAGACAACGCTAAACATTATTCCCTCGAGTACGAGGCTTTTATATTTTCCTCAAGCCTGCCGAGTGGCCATCAATCATGAGCGGGTATTTTGTCGACGCCACACTCTTTGATCTCTGGTACACTTTTAATGTACAGTAGTCTATTGCTGACATGTCAGAGAATTTTCTTGGTTGGTAGGTATGCATGTTTTACTTTTGAAATATTTCATTACAGAAATATATTCATTTTTGTTTCATCATCAGCTCATTAAACGTCCCCACCGAGGGGCACGTGCCTACCTGTATAGGGTGATTAGGCCTTAGTCGTCCACGCGGGCTCAGTGCGGGTTGGACGACTTCACGCACAATCTTTGAATCTCTTCGCAGGTGTGCTTGGTTTCCTCACGATGTTTTCCATCACCGTAAGAGCGTTGGTCAACGTGCATAATTTCGAAAGTTCGTAAACGCATTGGTACGTGGCGGGATTTTACCTCAGCCCTCCCGGTAGAAGGGCAACAGGCCACACTATTGAGCCACCGACGCACTCTCATTTTTCCTTAATAATGTAATATTAGAGAAATAAACAATTCCTTTTGTTAATGAATTGAAAAGCTTTTATTTTCAATGTATATTGGCTGGTAACAAAAAAAAGGCAAATACAATATATTTTGTAATATATTCCAGTTCTTATCATATAGCACACCCAGAAATTCGTAGTTGTAGCGCAAGACATAATAGCTTTCGAGCCAAGGTGACGTCTTGAGTTCGGTCTGCCGCACAGATTAGTGAGTACATGTTCTAAGGAAGCCCTGAATGTGAGCACGAAGCTTTATTAATGTATTATGCAGTGAATTATTGAGTAATGCTTGGAACATAAATTAAATTTAAAGATTCTGACTTGTTCAAGAATGTATAAATACGGTATAAGAAAATCTTGCATTATAAATCCAATGGCACCTATGTAAATACTCTCAGCTTTCTGAAAATTATATTTTAGGGTTACGTATAAGAAAGAGCTTTAAAACTTTTTATTTTTTATTTTATTTTTATTTACTTTGTCTAAACAAATATAATTAAATAAGCATAATGTGATTAATTTATTTTTTATACAAATGTTACATTCTTCCAAACAAATATTACATTGTTTTCCACGTAAATAAATCAAGATATCTGTCTGCACTTGTCCAACCTTTATCTGGTTAGAAGTAATGATTTGTCTTTCAATTTCTCGTGCATTTATGGCCATGCTCAAATTTTAACGGTTATTCACATTATCTTAATTTATTTCGACAAGAATTGCTATAAGGAGAACGATAACACATTATTGAGCATCTCTTTGTCGAGAGAAATTTCAGCAGTTTTGTTGCGATGTACAATAAATATTATATGGTTCACTTCGACGTTATAAGAAATTTAAAGTAGTTTCAGCAATCATCTTTAGAAACTCAAGCCAACATACCTGCTTTGGTGTATTTTGTTGAAAAAGCTGCTAAAATACAAACTTAGTAAAA
Organism: Leucinodes orbonalis; assembly: GCA_019425675.1. NCBI lineage: Eukaryota > Metazoa > Arthropoda > Insecta > Lepidoptera > Crambidae > Leucinodes > Leucinodes orbonalis. The sequence continues at coordinate 54,540 of PQWD01014652.1, read as the reverse complement.
AATATAATACATTTAGGCCTTCTAGAATGAGATTCAAGGATTGATCTTTACTTAAATAGAGTTAGAAAGATGGCGCTATTTATCGTATATAGCGGTGTCCCTTTCAAACTCGATTTGAGTTTCTTACCGGGGTCTTAGTCTTAGTAGAAACCAACTCTCCCGAATTGGTGATAGATTCAAACTAATTTTAAAATTTATTATTAATTTGACGATTCAAAAGTGTCTTGTAAGACTGAATTGAATAAAGGATTTTTTCATTTCATTTCATTAAGTAAAGATAAATGTTGAGTCTCGTTCTAGAATATGGGCCTTAGAGTGTCAGAAAATAAGCATCAATTTCAGGAAAAGAGGGACGTTAAGGTCACAAAAGGACTACTTATCTAAATGATTTTATTTATATTAAGCTATAGAGAGTTTGCTATTTAGGTATGAATATCTTACTCAATATTTATAAAGACAATACCTACCAAAACACCAAAAGGCATAGAAATTAGTTGCCGGTCTTTTAAAATAAAACACGTGTTTTTTAGGGTGGAACTTATTATTCGTACGTGGCATACAAAATGACGGCAAAAATGTACCTACTATAGAGGTCTTCCATTCATCTACTTGGTGTGAATGCGGTTACGATTTTTGCCTCTTTACAAGTTTGAATAATTCATCGGTACACTTCCTTTTCTATCAACGATAGTGAGTAAAAAAGTACAAAAGGTCAAAAATAGCGAGTTTGTCAAAGATTACACCTGTATTTTTTTTTATGTTATCATAATGAATAAGTCCAAATTTTGCTAGCGATGGGCCCAACATTAAAATATATAGAATCCGTATTTGACACACCTTAAGCCAATGTTGAAAGCCAATTTATCCTTATTTTCTATATAACACAGTTCGATGCATCAACCTAGAGAATATCCAGTATATTAAGCGGAAAATAAGGGAATAATTTATATAAGTTTGGAATTTATAAAATTGTCTATTAAACCAGGTTCTATCTAGGAGACACTCACATGAGCATCGTGCTGAGTGTTGTAACCATTTTAGTCACATTAAAATGTTATAATGTCATTTTTTATCCTTTACCCGCCGCTGACGGAAATATCCAACAAAAAAAAATCTAATGTGTCTAAAATCGTGGCGGTTAAAGACATGTTTGTACCCAATGCTCATTTTTAACCTTTGAACATGTTTCAAAAGGCCCATTCGTATTTTACGAAACAGTATTGAAGCTTGAAATAGGCGAATAGGTAAATTAGCATCATACGTTATTCCTCCTTTGAACGTTAACGGGCCGACACCGAGTTAACCTGCAGTTTGACGAGGGCTATCAGCATCGGCACATTAATCAACGTCGTGTGGACGCGCCTTTACTTTGGCCCTTCTCACGGCTTACAACAACAGTTTCTCTAAGACCCTAATTATGAGGAATGAAGATCACAATGTGCGGCACTTCTCCTGTCCAATTAATGTCTTCTTGTTGAAACGTTCAACATTCGGTGATAAAACTATATTTATGCCGTCACCATGCATACGCGGGTGGCGTAAGAGACGAATTAGGGAATAAAACTTCAAGCAACTTAGAGACAGAGAGAGAAAGAATGTGGAAAACTATACTTACTTTTTGGTGGTAGCTCGATACTCAATCGTCTAGGTAGGTACCACCGCAGTGTCAGATATCGTCCCGTGAAATAGAAGTGTTCTGCACTTCTGTGTTTCGGGATGAAGGCACTGTAGCTAGTAAAATTACCGGGTATAAGAAAGACCTGTGCTATGTAGTGGGACGTTTTTGGCCGTTCAGGCACTCGTTGGCGCAAAGAACGTTGCGTTTACATAATTATTTATGCAAATCTTTTGTTATATTTATACTTTTTACTTTGCAACCATAACGTTAAAAGAAGTCAATATGAACTTAAGACATCATACACCTATAACCGCAAATAACACCCAAGATTATGCATTTATATTTAAATGTTAAAACTTTTACTACATCGCAATGCAGCGAAAAGGTCTGCAATGCATCGTTTAAATGATGGGTTTTGGCTTAATACTACTTAATAACTACACTTGCCAAATGGTACTCGCCAACAGCATGCATCCGAAAAATTCAAACAAAATCTTGGCTCGACTTACAGAGTGCATACAGGATTCTAAGATTTAGGCCGACATTTAGCCTACTTGGCCCGGATGAATAAGTAATGTGCTTTTATATAGGTATCCCAAGGCAGGGAGATAATATTACTAACATACATAACATAAAATCAGTAACACTGTGATCCATTTTTTTAAATGTGGTGCACTAAGACGAAATAACTAATAAATACAAAATAGCTTTGTAAGGATAAAATTAACTAGCATAATTGTGCTTTAAAACAAATAACAGATGCATAACAATTTCGATAGAAATATCTATTGTTACCCTCTGTTTGATATTACAATGCATATGGGCGGCGGCGTCAAACCATCAGACGAGCTGTTTGCTAGTTTTCCCTCTTAGGCATAAGGAAAACTATGTACACAGTAAAAGACACATAATAAAATGTTTTAACATAGTTTTATCCTGTTTTTTTTTCCAACGATAGTTGGCGTGTAAGGCTGGGTCTCTATAAATGCGCCAGTAAATAATAGTTCAATTATATCAATTTGTCAATGGTCAATGGTGTGAACTGTTGCTCTCCTGCCGGGAGGGCTTAGGTTTAAATTCCGCCACGTACCAATTTGTTATCGAATTTCCGAAATTATGTGTACGTTATCCGATGCACTTGCCGTGAAGGAAAAACAACATTAATAATCGTCAGCCCGGTAACATGAAATTTGAGGATCCTCTGTTTACTCAAAAACCCTTACATGCGTTTTTTTTATACTCATAACGTTTTAAAATACCCTACTCCAGTACTCCTATAGGTGCCTCAGGCTTATTTGCTATGTTAACTAATAGCAAATTCTCTGCAAATCTGATACTATTTAGGAGTTGCACTGTCATTTACAGTGTCGGATTTATTTATTTTTCCCGAAAGTAAACCTCTTGTACGCTATCCTTGTAGATCTAGAAAAGTAGCGCACACTGCGCAGCATCCCCGTTTAGTGTGAGGACCCCACACGTCATATGGCTAGCAATTTATGAGTCTAAGAACTCACCACAGAAACGCACGAAAACGCATTAAGATTCTAATCAACGACCATTTTCTAATCAACGGCTGTAGTGTCGTTTATTCTAATAGAACATGTTAAATGTTTAGGTAGGTATATTCATACTAAATAGGTCACCTCTAACATTGTCAACCCCGACACCTCCTTTACGATTGAATTGGAAGCGGCCAGCATTTTGAAATATCAAAAATACTACTACTAAATATACTCTATTTATACTAAGTCAAAGTTTAAAATCGCTGTTGGCTGTGTTATTTTATAAAATATCGGCCTAACTTGGTCGTTGCCCGGCAACATCGTTTGTACGCAAAATCTGTTTACGCGACAACACTAATGTCATCATAACAGTATTTCAGACTGCAGTTTTATTTGCTTTATAAAATGGCGTTTTAATGAGTCTGTTGTAAAATAAAGCTTTTGTAGAATTTTGTTGTTTACACCGTTACGTGTTGCTTTTGGGTAAGAATATTTTTTGTTTAATGTGTTATTAATACTATCAAGTATTTAAAACCGGCGAGTATGTGCACAATACTGACTTTCATATTGCTAGAAACGTATTAAATAAAAATCTGATGATTTATAGACAATGATATTATGTATATATAAAGGTAGATACGCCACCCGTGCCTCAAAAACGAACCGCCGAAGAGAGTACAGTTTGTACTCTTTTGTTTAGGTAAATGTACGCTCATTCGAAATATGTGTACCTATGTGTGCTGTCACTGCATTCGGAACTCTTATTTCGATTGTTTTATGAGTATATCACGAATCCATACTTATTTACATCATTGTTTATAGCCATGTTTAAATTATTATACTAGATTCAATTATGTATTTATTAGTCACCTCTAAATCTAATCAGACAAACCATCATCATCATCTGCTGCTACAAAATAAATAATTTCTTTAAAAATAATGAAAAAACTTGATATTAAAGCAATTTCAGCAATATGTTAAAGTAATGATGATAAACAGCAGTTTTAGCATTTATTCCCTGTAAATATGGTCTAAAACAAAAAGCTTTTTACAAATCTGAATCCAGAAACATAGTCTCTCCACGATTAAAAGTACGAACCGGCAATTCGTCACCGGAGATTAAAAAAGTACCCAACGGAATAACGTGAATGTGCAATTTTTCTTCAGCAAACAATATTTTTTCGCTTCATCCCCTAATCTTCGCGTACAGGCAAAAACTGAAACGACTGCCGAGTTGTGATAAATAGTTGCAAAGGGAAACTAGTGCTTAACGTCTAGACATATTTTTGACTTCGTGTGGTTAGGGCTGGGTTAATAAAAACATAAGTCAACGGAGCGATTACATGCAGTCGAGATTTATCTAAGTTTTCACGAATAATGTGGTGGGATGGTTGAAACGTCGGCTACTACAACAAGGCTCGGGTTCCGGGCTCGAGCCCCGGGCAGTATAAATAAACATTTTATGCACTTGAACACATCTGTTTGTCTCATCTCATCTGTCTGAGAGTTTATATGTACGTTATGAATGTATATATATATATATATACATATATATATATTGATTATCCGTACCTACTCATAATACAAGTTCTGCTTAAAATTGGGGTAAGATCAATGAGCTCTTCCCGTTATTATATAGTAGCTGAGTAGCCTTTGAGTAGAAACCAGGACTTGTCAAGTATCATGTTCATCGTATTCTGACATAATAAGTAGACGACTTGAGATAGGATAAAGAAAATTGTTTAACAATTTTGTATTTTAACATTAATATGTGTTTTCGGGCTGAATGAACCTTGTAGAAAATATAGTTTTCTTTGCCAACGATGTCAGTATTCCTAATGAGCTAGGCTATTGAAAGTCACGTTAGCTTACGTTACTCACACGAAGCTTTACATATGTTTACCATATATGTATGTAAATCTACGGTCCTAATGTCAGTCGTTTTATACACGGCATACCTCCGTACGTACGGGAATGTGAGCAATGTTTTCGATGCTACGTCGTACGTTTGATAAGGCTCACTTCTGTATAATATGCATTTCTCGCTTAAACATGTTCCATGTTTTAGGCACATATATAGGTATTATACATATAAGGGCTCAAAGTTAAAAAGTAAGTTCAGGCAATCTAATCCAAAAAACTGGCTTGATTCTATGAGTGATAATCGCTAAAGCTTAAGTAGCCTTAAACATGGCTATACAAGGCAGAATTCGCCCACCTTTTTTTAGATCACTAATTTTTTACTTGGTGAAATCAACTAATGTTAAATGAAATAACTTTGAAGCTTTAGCTTTTGGGGCATTAATATAGAAAATTATTTAATTTTTTTTGTAAATTATAATGCACCTCGAGAAAGTCTAAATTCAACGTTTGCATTGTTTTCATGCTGTCGCTTACTAGTTGGTAAGCTCGTTGTTGTGTCCCAAAGGTACATCACTAATGCTGTGTATCCGGAGTTATAATGTGCCAAAAGACTGGATTCCTCAATCGTGAAACGTAAGCACTTTGTGCTACTATCTGGTATCTGACCGCAGTCAGAGATACAAAACTAAATCCGGCATCAAGTTGACCGCTAATACAAACAGACATTGGAAATCCTTGGAGACCTTTGGCAACTTGCAATGATGCACTTTTTATGCTCACAGACAAAGCATGATGTAACAGACAAGTAAAGTGGGATTATGGTTTGAATGACACAGGGAATGTGGTTTCATTTGTTTATGTGGACGTTATTCTTATTTATGGCTAAAGGGATTATGGGAAGATATAAGTAGCCTTCATTTAAATAGTAGTTTTATGTCATTTTGGTAATTTATGATTACAGGATATATTTACAAAATGTTTTTGATAGGTATTATTTGTGAATCTTTTTTAAATCGTAAATAGATGCAATTAGGGTAATTTCATTTATGTATTTACGATTCTAAACTACTTTTGGATAATTTGTTTGCATTAAAATTAGACATCACATAATAACGCTTAACATTTAATATTTAAAATTTTAATGAGTTAATTTAACTTTAAAAAAGTAAAATAAATTTAAACAAATGAAAAAGAGTTTATTTGTCCATCTATGAATTTTTACAGATTTATAATGTTCCTTTTTTAAAAATAATTTTAAATTATAGATATGGCGTGGGGTCTACCGAAGCTGCCCGGATTGACGTTTTCAGATCCGACCAAGACCCAATACCACATACGGAGTTCCCTGCGCTACTACCAAGGGCACAGGTTCCCAGATACTGTGATCAGAGGTCCCGGGGGCACGGCAACCGATGTCGACAGTAATGCATTCGCTATGCCAGAGGATTCTGTTAAGTAATTTCTCGTGTTATTTTTTATACTATGAACGGTTGGCTAAGTTTTTGCGATATGCACCTTAGATAAACAATTAACTAGATGCACAATGAGATTGTCTCACACAAAAAGTGTCCGTGGCAAAATTATGCCCATCCGTCGGTTGAGCAAAATTTTCATTCATAATACCGTCTGCACATCATAGTGACATTGTAGTATGCTCGTGCATTTGTACCCATTTAATGACGCCTTATGGTCAAAGTTTTATTGAATATTTTACGTCTTAAATATTACATGTGTCAACGTATGTGTCAAGCGGCTAGGGCATTATTTTTTTGTTGATATTTCCTCGTGATTGTGCATCTAGTTTTTATTGTTCATCTAAGATCTGCACACATTAAATTTAGTTACTTGTCTCCTGCCCTCCATGGTCTAATCAGCGTTACCTTTAGATCACTGCGTAATCTGGAGTTCAAATACTTCGGGGAAAACCACGCATTTTCCCAGTTAACACAATGCAGGCTGAATCACCAGATTGTCCAAAAAGATAGATTATTACGTGCTTCGGAGGGCACGTTAAGCGATCGGTTCTGATTTCAAATTTAGGATAATAGTCGTTAACACCCACCAATATACGTTGAGCCCGCGTGGTGGGTTACGACCCAATCTTATAGCTATGCTGTGTGAGAAGGCCTGTCTCCGGCAGTGGGACGTTATTGGCTATTACTGATAATAGATAAAACATCCAATTGTATAAAACACACACAATTCATAACAATACCAAAATTACAAAATTCATTACAACGACATACAAAACACAATACGAAAAATGAAAACAAAAAAACCTAGAAAACATGCAATAAAATCAACTAAAAAAAATTAAAAACGAAATAAAATTGATGATAATGATGTTGCCAGTTACGACCCGTCGCTAACGTACGGCCGCGTGAAGCAGCCAGCCATGCCGGCTGTGGTCCCACATTGGGTGCACTACGACAAGCGTTGTCTCAATTTCACGGCGTTCTTCAAGCAGTCCGTGTACGACAATCCGGACGAGAGCTACCGAATTCGTGTGGTCAACATTGTGTACTTTCTAGAAGATGACACGATCACCGTGATCGAGCCAAGGATTAAGGTATGTTTAACTTTTTTCCTCTGTTTGTTTGGTGAAGGTATTTTTTTAATGTAGGCAAACATACGGTTCATCGTGTGATATCAATACGCTCCCAAGTATTCTCGGAACACTGAATGAGTAACGACCGTTATATCTACCAACCAGAGTACGTACCATCCTTCAAAATGAAGAGGGAAGAGGAAAAACAGGGATTTGGGCTTCCGGTAACCGCACTCACCCTTGTTTCTAATGTTCCGCCTCTAGCTCTGAGTTACGGAGGACTTATGACTTACTGTAGTTCAGTACCTATTTTGATAACTGATTCTGCCCAAACATATAACTCCCGTAACGTCCTAAGCCGAGATTTAAAGGTCTACCCTGGAAAGCCTTGCCTTGTAAATAATGTTGGCTCAAGAACCATAGAAACATAAAGAATCCCAGTAAGCTATTAAAGCAGTGCGTAACTATTGTATCAATGAAAAAAGTATACGTCAATAATATCCTGGGTTATTATTAGCAGGAGGAAGTCTTAGCTTAATAATTGAGACCACGTGAACCACTTACTGTCAAGACTTTATATATCCGGAGATTTTTTTTTGAAAAAAAAAAAAGCGCTTTTAACGGTTTTTCCAAGCGCTTTTTTCAAGTGCTGCCTATTCAACCTATCGCAGTCCACTGCTGGACATAGGTCTCCCCATTTCGCGCCAGATATCAGATATTTTCAAGTGCTGCGTATGAACCAAACTGGTACGAATTTTTCAAGGGCTTAAAAATGTATCTTTGTAAACTCCAATATAAGCTTTACTACCCATCGATAAGGGCATTCATGAATCAATATATTCATTTTTTATATTATTTCGAATCAATAGGTCAATGCCAATATTGTACACATTAAAGTTTATTAGAAAGCCCTAGCTATCCCTTTGCCAGAGTTCAAATCTTTAAGTTGTCAAGCACCCGAATGCAGAATTCAAAGCAATAAACAATAGAAATTAAACACACAAACAAGTTTAAGACACACCTTAGTCGCAAACTAATTTGAAACTAAGACATAAAAGTCAGACCATTATGCTGTGCTATAAAGGTTTTGTTGTTGACCCACTAAAGTTCCATGCAAGGCGAGCTAATATGGGCGGCATTAAGTCAAACTCACACTGTGGTGTAGTGGTTTAAGCATTGTGTTGTGCTTCGGTCGTGAGTTCTAATACGTAATAACAGCCCTGGTTTCACTAAAAAGAATCAGCCAGGCAGGTCAAAATTTAGAATACTAACAGATAATCCGGTAATCCAGTGAACGAATGTTTGAATAATTTTCTACAGCGCTTCTATTTTCTACAGTTTATCTCGGAATAGTTTATGGAAAATGCATTCTAAAATGATCACCTTAAAGTTAATTAAAGTTCACCTTAAAAAAGTTGTGAAACTTAGCCAGTTTCACAACTTCCTTCAATGACTTCAAACATAATAGCGATAAACTAAAAATATCGCAGTTCCTAACCTACAGACTTTTGGGAATGAAGGAAATAACTCGATATTCGCGTCACCGTGTAATTCGCGCCTAAAGGGAAATGCGATGACGTCACTGACAGTATGAGGACCACTCTGGAAAAGATTGGAGAGGAAAGCTTTATCGTTGCCAAGATTCGTAGTACTCATAAACTCAAAAAATCCTGCAAATATAATGAACTTAACTGAGTGAGAAAGAAATAAGAGAATAAAATTTAAATCTAAGATACATTAAAAAAAATATTTATTTTAAATAAGATGGGGGAATACATTTTTTTTTAAACTTTGAAAGTATCTAAATATCATTTTAAGATCTACACATTGATACTACACACGTGGGAGTACGATGAAAAAAAATATTTTTGAGTTTCAGTTCAATGTATATACCCCAAAATTTAATTGATTTTTAAGCTTCTTGTAAAAACTTTAAAGCGTGTGAACGCTTGTTGAATACATATACTACAAAGTTTAAATAGTGTAATGCTTTAGTTTCGGAGAAAAGGGTGTGACATACGGATGGAACGACAACTTGACGAATCTAAAGTGTTCCGTTTTTTACTTTGCTACGGAAGTCTAAAAACCTGTGAATGTGTAATCAACAGACCAGATAAGGTATCAATGGAAATCAAATGATAGGTACACGGCATCGTTTGGAAATTATTATAAATTATATGTTTAAAAGAAGCTGACTTGGTGGAATATTGATAAAGCATTTTGTATAACTCTTCCTTAAAGTCTCCTCGAGAGTGCTGCAAATTTGGTTTCTATTGGCGCTGGCTGGATATGACGCATAATGCAATTTCCTTTATGCCTAGCCGCAATTAATGCTGTAGTTTGCACCTGGCTTGGGTTGGCTATTCGTCCTATCTTATAGTTAATAGTCTGTGATATTATTGATAATGTTCAAAATCTTTTTAATGAATAGGTTATGATTTTGATGGAAAATAACCCTTTCACTATAAACGTTAATAATCACTGAAAAAAAATTTTAAACACATCGCATAATCGATAAAATTTTCACGACTGACATAGATTTTTATGGTAGGAAGTATATTTATAACAAGGAAATCCGTTTTATTTACTCAAAATATTTTGAACATTAGATAAATGTAATGCCAAGGCATATATTTTTATAATAGATATTACTTAATTAAATATTAAAGAACTTTTTTAAGAGGTTAAGTTTCCGTAGTATGTATTTAGATACCAGCCGACACGTACATATTTACGATCGGCTAGATAATTTCAGTTGAATTGTAAAATAATATAATTAATAGTTTTTATATTTTTGTTTTATAATTTAAACTGTATTCACACGTTTGTATATTTCATTGATTTATGAACAACTATTTTGGATTCAACCATTTACCAGTCGTATTACACCAAACACTAAACGTTTGGTTATCGCTTGGTCCGTAAGCGGTTTTGAGACCCACAAATGTCCCGAAAAGTAATTTAACCACCCATCTAAATCCGGCTTTGACGAAAATAGAACGATTACAAATTTCCTTCGAGGGCATAGTCTTAAGGGCAAAATCGGGCCATTTTTTCGCAAAGATACAATTAATTTGAGGCCTTTAAATAGACGTCCTTGGCATTTTAAATCTTTGGATTTGTTACATAAACATTTAACTCATTTGCCTTTAGGTAGTTGGACGTGTTTTTATAAAGCACTTGGCGTAGGGCGCGTGCCTCGCGAATATCAACTAAAGTTCAACTTCAGACGTGCGATACTCGAAGTCCGCAACCATTTGACTATAATGTTTATCGACATTTGTAGATGATGCAGCCATGAAAAGTTTCTTTCGACCCCCTACGACTCAATGATATTCTGTATATGTAAATGTAGATACGCCATAAGTGTCTCAAAAGCGACTACAGTTTGTAGGCGTTTGTTTAGGCAAATGTACGCTCATTGGAGATACGTGCATGTGTGCCGTCGTTGCATTCGGAACACTTTTTTCGATTATTGTGTGAGCATATCACGAATCGATACTTTTACATCATTGCTACGACCTTGTTCAGCCTCACTATAGATCTTTAGCAGCTTTTTGTCTATTTCAGTATCCTCATTGATGCCGGTCAAGACTTAGTTCTCTTTAATAAAAAAATGCCCGTGCTAGTTGCGCATTATTATATTGTGCTATTAGTTACTGCGAAAATTGCAATCATTGAGTAAGGGAGTTAGGCAGTTGACATTGTGATCATAAAATAAAACTCCTTTACAATCTTAGTTAAACAATATTCTTACTAAATGCACAATCACGAAGAAACGTCAACCAAAAAATATCCGAGCCGCACTACACATACGTTTAATTTATTGTAATATTTATAACATTAAATTATTCATTTAAATTTTGACCTCAACGCATCAATTACAGAGTACAACATTAAATCACGAACACTACTATGTCATTATGATATGCAATGAGCTCCTAAAGAGCGACGTGATTATGAATGAAATCCTGGCTACCAACTCGATGGGCAGAATTTTGCCGCGGACACTTTTTGAGTGAGATTGTGCATCTATGTAGTTAATTATTTATCTGAGTTTCAAATAAATGTATATTTAAAAAAAGGTAAGGCAGCCTGTTTGTAGTTACTACTGATATTCTGTATATATAAAGATATATACAGATATCAGTAGTAACTACAAACAGGCTGCCGCCAAAGAGAATACAGTTGTATCCTCTTTGTTTAGTTAAATGTACGCTCATTCAAAATGTGTGTATGTGTGCTGTCACTGCATTCGGCACACTTTTTTCAGTTGTTTTGTGAACATATCACGAATCCATACTTTTTACATCATTGGCAGCTTCATGGTTACCCTACTATGTAGTCACGTTGTCGCTCGTCTGTAACCGTTCTCAGAGGTACGATACAAATATTGCGGGGCCTGTTACACATTAGCCGGGCGGGCGCGCGTGGTTTGGCCCACGAATGAGCTTCAAATTGTATTTTTTCAGCTTTAAATTGCCTGGCGCGGTCGCAAAGGACGTTAGTACCCTATATTTCGTGTTATGGTAATACATCCTATTTATGTGGAGCATGGCTTTTCGATTTGGTAGCAATGTTGTTTATTTCAGCGCTGTGAAAGAATGGACTAATACTTTAGGGGTATTACAACATTATTTTACGTAACTAGGAGCAACGTGTTATCAGTGTCGCTCACTTTGCGTACCCTACGGACTACTCATAATCTCTGTGCACGCCACTGATTATAGCTATATAAGGGTATAACTTGGAGTGCCTAGTGTAGGATCATCAAGTTGAAGTGACAGTGCGCTGAGTGTGAAGTGGCGAATGGAGCGGAAAGCTTTTCGAATGACTTCCTAGTTCCACGTATCGAGAAAAGATGCGTAGGCCGATCCCCAGATGTCGATTGCTAGACATCAGACCATGTGGTAGATAGTCGTTGGGTACGACTTTTACGATATTACACAAGTTAAACCTTAAATCCGCATGACACCATAAAATCTGCATACAAAGCGACGTATGAGCCCTGTGACATATTGTATTGCACAGCGTATTACCTCAGTCATCTGATTTATACAAAAAGTGAAGAGTATATTTTAACGAGCACCGGAACCGCAAACAAAAAAAACTTTTCTTTTCTTAATTTATTTAGCCACAAACAGGTATGCACTACACTTACAAAGAAACTTAATTCAAAACTAATTACTGATTACAAACTCAGCATTGCTGGCCACACATAGTGTTGCAGCGTGAAATCTTGTTTGTTTATATGACTCCCTTAAATTTATTTATTTATTTGATAAATTAATAAATAATTATCACACAAAACAGCATTACAGTAAATACAATTTAAACATTGAATATGGTTTTAAGGTTTCTGGGAGTACTGTAACACCACAAGCATGTGTATACAGCATGATTATCTAAACCAGTATTCATCATTTCAGCCACATAATGTCCACTGCTGAACATAGGCCTCCCCCAATAACTTCCACGCCGACCTGTCAGAAGCTATCTGCATCCAGTGGGTACCCGCAACCTTCCTTATGTCATCTGACCATCTTGTGGGCGGCCGTCCCACGCTGCGCTTGCCGGTACGCGGTCTTCATTCGAGAACCTTCCGGCCCCAACGGCCATCGGTTTTCGGACTATGTGCCCTGCCCATTGCACTTAAGCTTGGTAATGCGAGTGACTATGTCGGTGCCTTAGTTCTTCTACGGATCTCCTCATTTCTGATTCGATCGTAGAGAAACCCAAGCAACCCCTCCATCGCTCGTTGCGTGACCTTGAGCCTATTAAAGAGGCCCAACGTAAGAGACCACGTCTCAGCACCATAGGTCATCACTGGTAATACGCACTGGTCAAAAACTTTTGTCTTTAGACATTGAGGAATATTGGACGTGAAAACACTCTGCAACTTCCCGAACGCTGCCCAGCCGAGTTGGATTCGTCGATTGACCTCTTTCTCGAAGTTGGACCTTCCTAATTCGACCGTTTGTCCTAGGTAGACGTAACTGTCAACAACTTCATGAACCGAGCCTCCGATTGAAATAGAGGTGGGTGCTACATGGCTATTTGACATGATTTTCGTCTTGTTCATGTTCATCTTTAGACCCACCTGTTCGGAAACTCGATTGAGGTCCTCGAGCATTGTGCTGAGTTCTTCCAATGACTCTGCCATGACGACAATATCGTCAGCAAATTGAAGGTTCGCCGTTTATGTTGATGCCAAATCCATCCCATTCCAGGAGTTTAAAGGCATCTTCCATTGCGTTGGTGAAGAGTTTTGGAGAGATTACGTCTCATTGTCTTACACCCCTCTGCAACGGAATTGCCTCTGTACATTGCTCCTGTACTCGGACTGACATGGTGGCGTTTTTATACAAACACTTCAACACTTCGATATATCGATAGTCAATTCGGCATCGCTGGAGAGACTGCAACACTGCCCATGTTTCGATAGAATCGAAGGCCTTTTCATAGTCCACAAACGCTTAGCATAGTGGCAGATTATACTCGTGAGTCTTCTGTATAACCTGACGCAGCATATGGATGTGGTCTATGGTACTAAAGCCTCTTCGGAAACCGGCTTGTTCGGGAGGCTGGAAGTCATCAAACCTAGAGGCGACACGGTTCGTAATAACCCTCGAGAACAACTTATAAACATGGCTCAAAAGGGAGATACGTCTCTAATTTTTGAGTAAAGCCTTATCACCCTTCTTGAAAAACAGCACCACCACGCTCTTATTCCATGTTTCTGGCGTTAGACCATTGATGAGGACAGAGTTGAAGAGCTTCTAAAGGACTTCTGAAAAGCTTGGTGGCCTCTCTAAGGTGAGAAAATACTTCACTCCAGAGCAGCTCCTTACTTTGTACAAGGCACAAGTTAGTAGGCATGGAGAATTGTTCTCACCTTTGGTATGGCTCAGATTAATAGGGAACAGTTCTTTACCAAAGTATCGGTTGCAAAGTCTAAGCCACCGGCGGAGGGTTGCCTCTTTGTCGTGCTTCTATAGGTTGCACTTCGGGAAGTGTGCGCAAATATTGCATGATATTGTCCCGCCGAGTCCTTTCTTTCATTGGTCAACCAGGCAGACGGTGAAGCGACATCCATTTATAGTAGAAATGCCGAAGTAACAACACTTCTAAGCGCTTTGAATTCACATTTATTATTCGCACTGCGAAACTGTGGAATTCATTGCCAGCTTATGTTTTTCCCAAGATGTACAATTTGGGGGTCTTCAAGTCGAGAATAATTTAGGTTTCTTCTAGGTCAGCGTGCTTCATCCTAGACATCGTCGATGTTTAACACCAGACAAGGCGTAGTCAAACGCTGGCCTATTTAATGTAAAAAAAAACTTTCAGTACCGGTGTTCCACCCGTTTTCAGAAGCTCAGTAGTGATTTCGTACTCGCCTAGGCCCTTGTAGTTTTTGAGCTGTTTGAGGGCTATTCTAATCTCGTCCAGGCTGATGTCCGGGATATCTTCGGAGTAGTGTCGAGAAAGTTTGGCTCTCGGATCTTGTGCCAGATTACAAGGTTTTGTGACTGACTTGTAGAGCTGTCCATAAAACCTTTAAATCTCTCTTAAGATCTCTGATTTTGAAGACGCCACACAGCGATCCTCCAATTTCAGCTTAGATAGTTGGCTTTGCCCAGTAGACAGGTTCCTCGCAAACACTTTCGAGCCCTTATTCCGCTCAATAGTTTCTTTAATTTGGTGAGAATTAAAGGAACGTATATCGTGTCGTAAGGACCGGTTGATCCATTTACTGAGCTGCCGATATGCTTCAGCATTTTTAGAGGACTGCTGTAACATTAGTCTTTCTGCCATTAGGGCAAGGGTTTGATTTCTTAACTTTTGAGGTCTATCCTTACGGCCGGGTCTAAAAAAACTTTGATCCTACCGTGTGGACACCTTCAATCAAATCATTGTTGATATCGTCCACGGAAACGCAATTTTCTAGGCAAGAAAAGCGATTTTGTAGCTCGAGTTGAAAGGCTTCGGGGTTCTGAATATGGGCTGCAGTGGGTCGGAGCGTTGACTTCATTGGGCGGAATCTTTCACGCTTGGTATTATATTCAATGTGCCTCTAACCATTCTGTGATCACTTCCGGTTTTCCCCCTGTAAAACACGGAAACATCATTGAATATTTGTCTTTTCGTGGCCAAAATTAAGTCAATCTCGTTTTTTGTGGAACCGTCGGGGCTAATTCAGGTCTTCTTTCTCAAAGATGGCTTCTGGAAGAAAGAGTTCAGTATTTTACATAATAAAAAAATTCACATAAAGATGCTTTTTCATTTCAGTTTATGAACTTTTAAGGTTGACGCTATTAACAGAAAAGAAAAACAATATTAACATCTTATAACTTACGTGCCAAGACAATGTAGGTATTCAAAAGAAAAATTAACCAAATATTTCTGAATAATTCTAAAAGTTATGCACGCCCAAAACTACTAGAGTCGTATTCAAAAAACATAAATAGGTCAATAATCAAATGTCTTTTTCTACATAGTCAAGTTATACAATAGCGGCCAACATAAACATGTTTACATAATACATTAACACGCACCACATACATTTTCCCTTAGTGTGTCCCTGAACCGAGTGGGGAAATAAGGCTTGCTATGCGGATGAACCGACGACTCCCGTAATTCTATGTGACGTGTTGGCCCGCCACACGTCACTGGTATGCGGACTTCTTGCATATTTTAACATTGGATTGGCTCTTGTCAGATTAGTGTATCTGGTGGCTTCTCATTGACGCTAAGTAACAAAAAGGGAACAAAAAGCGTTGTTTGATATTTCCGTATGGCGTCTGATATAAACAATGCGACGATCCATTTGGTGTAAAGGTTGAGACGTCGGCTACTACACCAAGGGTTCCGGGTTCAATCCCCGGGCAATACAAACTTTGAAGGGACAGATAGTTGAGACGAAGCAGCAGACAGCTACCAAAATACCAGGCAAGCTAACAGGCCCGTTAAGGTGAAAAATTTCAATCTTGATCAAGATTGAAAATCGATTGCTTCTACAAATAACCGCTAACCCAACGTTAAGATATCAACTGAACTGGAAGCTATAAAGACAGTCATTTATGCGAGTGGTCAGACAGGGAAGTCGTTTCGTCCCACTTATTCACCTTTTTGCAAATCGCGCAATGAAAATGCGGCACCCACCTCCAATAAACGCGTTGTGAACAATGCTGCTCATCTCCGGGGCTTCTCGCGTATCCGTTTAATTTGAATAGGCGCTCGTTGGGATTGAAGAGACAGCCTTAATCTCTTTTGCTCTATTGCCCAGGTTTATTAGAACAGTAATTGAAATAGCAATATCCCTATGTTATATATAAAAGCACTTTTGATATTTCCTTAACCTATTTTCTGAATTTCCAAAATGTGTTATAATTTATAAATAAACCCTTTTTAAAATGAGATTTCTGAATGACCGATACGTTTTTTTTATTTTTTAAATATGCACTGACATTAACACAGCGCCATCTAGCCCCAAGTTAAGCATGAAGCCTGTATTTTAATATTATTAATTAAATACATATATATTATACATAGAAAACATCCAGACCATTACAAAGAGACATGTTCATGCACACAAATGTTTGTACTGCCCGGGGATCATTTTTTTAGTTGAGACGTCGACTGCCCATTTGGTGTTGCAGTCGACGTCTCAACCGCAACACCAAATGGGTCGTTACGTTGCAAATATTTTATATACCACCATAACATTTCATGTAAAATGTTGCTAAGACGACCATATTAAGTTTGCCCTGTGAAAAAGATATCAGATATCATGTGAACCCCAGCTTTTGCTAACTTCAAAAAATTCTACATTATTAACAGAAAATCTTAAAATTAGCCTTATTTTCCTTAATACACAAGCTACCTGCCAAGAATGACCAGTCAAAATCGAAAGCACGATCCAGCCTTGTGTGGCTTCTATTAGTATAATAATAACTTAGCATCAAACCAAAACGTATGTTCTAACTTTTTGTCATGTAAATTCAGGTTAGCCAGGGGCTCAGATATTAATTATCCTATATTTCCCTTATATATGTTAATTTAGGTATATCTTGACGACCTATTGGTCTAATGGTTGACACATCGGCTATTACATGAACAATGAAAATTTCTGTTTGTATTGGTTTGGTGTTTTCTATGTACAATAATATTAATTTATTTAAAAAATTATATAAGTATGCATATCCGTTGTTTAGTTCCCATACTTCAAGCTTCGCGCTTAACTTGGGCTAGATGACGCTGTGTGAATGTTAGTGGATATTTGAACATTTAGGTATGAATAAATTAGGTCTTGAACTGCACGTTTTACCTACCATATAAATTTAAAAAACGAGAAGATCAATACTTATTACAAAAAAAAACAAAGTGAATTTCAAGTAATCAAACCCTTAGAACAGTTCAGCCTGGGGCTACACTCTCGTTCAATGTTGAAGTAATTAGGCTCTTACCTCTTTCTTTTGGTAAAATGTAGCGAAAAAACAACGACGTATTTATTGAACAAATACTAGAGAGGAAAGTAATTTGTATCAAGTTTAATGATTAAATAACACAGTACTAGAAGTTCGGTGAACTTTTAGATGTTGTACACGTCATAGCTAGGTTTAAAACTATTTTTTATATATGTATATTAAGAGCTTTTATTCTCAATTTTCAAGCAATAATTTCTTTGCAATAATTACATTGCAACGGTTTGGTTACAGGTGATAATAAATACTTTGGAGAATACGATGTGTTAGCAGCTAGTGCATTCGGCTGACGGTAACGCAAGTTCAGGTTCTACAGCTATGGTCGCTCATAGGATGGGTGACTGTAAAATATCATCTTTAGTTCATGCTTTGGAAGGCACATTAAACAGTTGGTCCAATCAGACTTTTTTCTAACTTACTAATGCTGTTGGCCGCAAATGGCCTTTACAGCTTTACCGGGCAATAGGCGAGCGCATATAACTCTCAGCCTTAAAAAAAAGCACAACGAGCCTAAGGGCGTCCCAGAGTGGGACTCAAACCTCAGCTTAAGGTGTTGCGGGGAGGGTAACTTAGTATATGGGCAATGCAGGCTACCGACCGCTGCCTCGCGCCCTTAGGTGCCTCGTACCCAAAGGGGACTCGCACAAAGTCACTTGGTGTAAATGATTTTAAAACATTTATAAAGACAGAAATGAAGTATTTGCAAAAATATTCCTAGAATAAGGCACAATTCTTAGGTAAAAAATGCTATTGAAGGCCTTTTGCCCACGTCTAGGTTAGTCCTCACTACGTCACTGTCTGACTTCGTCGTCCAACTCATTAGTAACGTAAATACTATTTTTATTTGTATTCCAGCTACTGCAGCTGCCATCCTAAATATTTAATCAAATCAGATAAATTTTTCGAAGATAGGTTAAAGTCTTTCATTACAAAATAAAAAATCTTTGGAGATGTCAACTGAGCATATCTTTTATTAAACTAAGGGTTCGAAAAAATATCGTCAGCATTGTTTGATTCTAAACTCTCAGGGAAAAGCAATGAAATTGATGTACTTACTAAAGAACGTAGTGCAATCACCTAGTATAAGAGACCTGACATCTGCTGTCTCGGGTGTCGGGCGCAGTGCGAGGTTGATGGGGAATAAGAACTGTATTGATATACAACTGATTCGTAGGTCTTCATCAAAGCCGTTCTGTCATGGTCAGGCGTATTACTTACCATCGGGTGAGCGTCTTGATAGATAAAAGAGATATTCCCTTACGGAATATTAGAAATACGAAATAGTAGAAAGACAACCAGGCTTACCCTGGAGTTGTCTTTTTACTACTTTTCTATTTATTAAATGGATTATTAAAGATCAAAAATAATATAAAATTTATATATCACAGTACCTACATATTCTAAAATATGAAAGGGTTTGAGAGCTACGGCTTGCACATTATTGGCTGTATGTTTAACCCGTGACATACGAGTACGTAGACATACAAATGCAAATGAGGGCATTAGTTAGAAACGTTGTCGTGGTACCGTAGTATATTTACATTTAGAACTCGTAAGGGGGTTTCAAAAGCTATGGAAAATTGTGTACGTTTTGTTTTAGATGAATTCTTGGAAGTTAATTAGATAGGAAGTTTACATTTGTAACCGTTGTTTAACTTAAAGGTGTGATAATTATGGAACATAGTTTTATTTTCCTTGTAATCTCAGTTGCATTTTTTAGACATTCACACAGCGCCATCTAGCCAAGTTAAGCGTGAAGCCTGTATTATGGGTACTAAACAACGGATAAACATACTTATATACATTTTTTTTGTTAATACATACATATATTATACATACAAAACACCCAGACCATACATATTATACATACAAAACACCCAAAACAACAGACATGTTCATGCACACAAATGTTTGTACTGCCCGGGGATCGAACTCGAAACTCGGTGTTGCAGCCGACGTCTCAACCACAACACCAAATGGGTCGCCAAATTTTTAAATAAAATCCCCCTAAACTCAAAGTTTCATAAAATTTTGGTGTAACTCGTGGTAAAATTTTTCTTTTTAGCCTATCGTAATTTACTACTGGACATAGGTCTCCCCACGTTGGCAGACGTTTGCCTTATTATCTCATCCTGCCTTTACCAGTAACATTTAGCAAGTCGTCGATCCATCGAGCCGGAGGCCATCTTACACTACGCTTGGCGAAATATGGTCGCCACTTCAAAACTCGTCTACTCCAGCGGCCATCGGCTCTCCAACATAACTACGTGGCCGACCCACTACCACTTCAAATTGCTGATCCGGTAAGATATTCGTAACTTCAGTTCTCTCATAAAAAAAATATTGTGATTTTATCCCAGAGCATAGCTCCATTACCAGTTAAGTGACTTTAAACTTATATGAAAAGATTGGGCCATACATTAACCCGTCATTTAGGCTTAATGCGGATCAGTGCGTGTTAACAACTACCGTTCTAAGGTAGATTAAATATTTAACGTGGGTTTTGAAGCTCTGAAGATAGTATTTTTCAGTCACTCTTTGAGATAGTTCCTTAACTTGTGCGATCATCAACTATATCGTTGTATATAACGTTAAAATCAGAACATGATTAAACTGTTGATTATCTTGTTTAGTTTCTCTGAAGTGTATTTCATGACCCGACCTTAATTTGTCCACAATGCAGTATAAATATGCACCTGAAAAGCAACCATTTTTCGCAAAGGGCCTAAAAAAATAGACACATACGAGTATGATTGTGTAAAAATGCAGCCAGCAAATGAGCACGCATTTGTCTCGGACTGAATGCATCTCTGCAGGCGGTGCTGCATTCGCGAATGATAGACATAAAACAAAGCATATTACAAAAATGCGGGCCATCGTGAATTAGTGAATATAAACACTTCCAATCTAAACTACACACGCTTATCGTGCCTTAAAGTAAGGAGGGACTCGAGATAATATTTCGCGAACATCCATCCGACAACCGCCCATTGCAAAGCTGCTTGACTTACGCGATCGTCAGCCTAACGAGCTAGCATCTATGCTATCGAGGAATAATAGGAACGAAGTTATGGAATTGATTGCCAGAAGCTGTTTCCCAAAAAACACAAAATTAAAATATCTACCTAAAATAATAACCATTGCCATAATGTTAATAGCATTATGTAATTAACATTATGGCAATAGTTATGGAGCGTATTGTCTAATGAGTATAATTGGAACATTGGAAGCATACGCGGGGTTATTTTACATTACGAATTTGCTACACTGACTTCAACGCACTAAGCGTTGCGAGAACCAACCCCCAGGGATGCCTATACCGCACATATGAACCATGGAGTCATCCGAGATACATCCTAGATAGTATTTTTAGATCATTCATTCAACCAACCATTCCGATAGTAATTGCTAAACTTGCACGCCCTCGTGCGGTTCATTTATATAAAATCTATAAACTTTTCAGCGTACGCTTATCGCTCGGTATTGTTTGATGAAACGGAGCCTTCAAATGAGCGCGCATTTGTATTCGGCTGAATGCGCTGCAGCCTGTTGTTGCGTCGCCAGGCCGTATCCGTGAATTACGTCACGCGCCACCCATGCTCATATATGATTTCGTAATAATGAACACACCCCCGGGATATTGCGTTTTTTTAAAGATGTTGAGAAAGAACTCAAACCAAAGTTGGATGATATTTATGTGCCCATTCTCTAGTGTATTCAGTGACGTATTATTTGGGATTTCAACCATCGAAACTTCACATGCACATGGTGGATCCTGAGGTGTATCAAACGAGGCATTACTGACCCACCAATACGCACTGGACCAGCGTGGTGTTTACGGTCCATTCCCCCTGAATGACGCAAGACGTTGGGGGTGAACTTAGTCCGGCATTAAAGAGTATTTTTGTGTCATGAAGTGATAAGGATACATCTGACCACGACAGATGAATATTATAGAAACCAAAGTTTAAAGTTATTACTCTTCGTTTACACCGCCATGTGCCCTTTTCCTGACGATACGAATGTTAGGTCTCTAATACTCGGTTTTTGTTTCCAGAATTCGGGCCTATGGCAAGGGCGTATGGTGAAACGGGCTAAAATCCCGAAGAACGACCTTGGAGAGTGCTGGCACTGGAAAGACCTGAACATCGGCAAGGACATCTGCATTTACGGAAAGGTGTTTCACACTGTCGATTGCGATCTCTACACAAAGGTAAGTTGTACATCATTGTTAGCGCTAGCTTGACATTTGTTGTTACCGTACAAAGCCTGTACCAATTTTGTCAAAGGAGAACATCCGTGTCAAAAAATTTAGAGTAAAACAAAAGAAGTAACAAACGATTGCCTAAGAAATATCGAGTTTAAGGATATCTGCGTAGGTCTCCTGGCAAAACGGTAAAACTTTTGGTATAGCTAGCTATGTTCCGGTAGAGAGATGAGATGTGCAGTGTCATAACTGTATGTTGTGACTAAACGTTGTTGCTTCACAAGTTTGCAACTACTGAAGCTCTATTCGGAATCACAAGTGAAGACGACGTTTGTCATTTACTACGAGGTCGATAGTCCAGTTTGTTACCCGTTTTACATAGGTAATTGACTAAAAAAATCTGTGATCAAGCACATACAATATCTAGTGCATTTATAAACTAAATAATTTAACTCATTTTGTCAAACATAGTGTGGACCGTATTTGCCATAAAAAGGGGTACTTAAGTAATAAATGTCATCATCATCATCATCATCGTCAGCTCATTATATGTCCCCACCGAGGGCACGAGCCTACCCGTAAGGGATCACAGGCCTTAGTCGTCCACACGGGCCCAGTGCTGATTGGCCGACTTCACGCACAACCTTTAAATTTTTCGTAGGCGAGCGCAGGTTTCCTCACGATGTTTTCCATCACCATTATAGCGTCTTATAAAAGAAGGTACATATAATTTTGAAAATTCGATAACATTTTGGTACGTGGCGGGATTTGAACCTGCACCCTCAAGGCTGTAAGGCAACAGTTCACACCAATGAGTACCGGCGCTCTATATATAAATATGTAAGTTCATAATAATACAACACAATGAAATTGAGGACTACTAAATGCTACAATCAAACACGAAATTGACATGTCAAGAACACAAAAATACCAATAAAAATGTAGCTTTAATACCTACTTAATATTTTCTCGATATGGAATCTATGATCTAACATTGAACTACATACCTACCCAGTAGCTTTTTATAAAGGGAAAATTTGTTCCGTCTACCAAATTCTCATTCGCGACCCTTCTCAAGCCCTCTCATATTGAGGAAATATTCAATCAGGCTATAAATATGAACGAGAAATATTTGTGATTGCAATAAAACGATATTTTTATATATGTAAATTGGTTTGTTGCACTAAAAATAAATACGGTTTAGCTTATAAGTCATCAACGAATTGATTGTCAAACTTAATAGCAGTAGTACGTATTGTAACAATTACCTAGGTACATTTAATTTCTTAAAAATCCAACTTGTAAAGTTAAAAAATTGGTCATCCTCACGACTCAACCCTTTCATGTAAAATATATTATAGGTATGTTTTAATCTACTGGTCTAGCCCTTTCATCAGTCACCCATATTTAAGGAGTTCTAAAAAAAATATTCGTCATCATAATATAATGGAAGCCGCTTCCAGGTAAGGTAATTTGGACTGACCATTGTATGAGGAACGCCAAAAAAAATTTTTTTAAATTTTCATGGCAAAACCTTATAGCGGTTCACAGAATACATATACTGACTAAGTTTGAATAATGTAATGTTTATAGTTTCGGAGAAAAAGGGGTGTGACATACGAATGGACAGACTTGACGAATCTCCGAAAGGTTCCGTTTATTGCCATTTGGCTACAGAACCCTAAAACGTCTAAGCAAAAAAGAAAAATTTTAAATCAAAAGACAAACAGACATTTCAAACTTCTAAAATACTGTCATTTAGGTAAGTATTTATATATATTACCTACCCGTTGTTTCACTTTTAATATTCTATTAAGATATGCACTTTTCTGAAGTTTTAACTTTGACATTTCAATGTGTCGACATCAGCGCCCTCATGCTTAAAAAACGGTAACTGTTTGACATTTAGTGTGGACTGTTTTGATATTATCTGTGCGCGTATAACACCATCTCTTTCTAATTGATATAGGTGTCTCTTATGCACGTCTAACCATATTGTTTTGACTTTTAACCTCACACACAACTAATGAATTGAATGAATTTCTAATGTGCGCTAATAAAGATCAATAACTATTCTTTGCGATGCTTAAAATGTAATCTTACCTTATTCAATTCCAAAGTTATGATGTATTTTGCTGTAAATTTACGTTCACAGACGAACACACTAAACGATCGTCAGCTGTTTATCTTTTTCATGTAAGTCACTGTCAATGCGTACCTTGAGTTTTTGAATAGAAGCGGTTTATTCAATTGTTGATTTGCGGTTGATAAAATAAATGTATGTAGATATAATATATCCAATATAAAATTATAAATAAATAATCAATTCTTATTTGACACATGTTTCTCCTTGGGCTTTGGTGTTTATTTTGTGATAAAAGTGATATCGGTTGGCATTTATTTTTTATTTGGCTAAGCTAATAAATAAGAACGCTTAAAATGTATAATTTTTGTAAGGTAAAATAGTGTTAGATGGTAGGTACGTCGCTAGATTATAATAAACAACTGATGTGATGCTACCAAGCACGACCAAGAATGATTATCCTCATTTCAATGTGGTACAAATTCATTAAAAAATGTGTAAATTATAATACAGTAGAAAATAATTGTCCTTCAAAAATATCCTCTCATATCGTTGGTGCTATAACATACGAGCGTAGCACGATGTTCTGCAAAACACCACTTTTTAAGGGTGAAAAAATATTAAACTTATTCAAATATGCAGTATATTTAGGTATTAAGATTTATATCATTTAACATCTTTATTAAAGTTACTTATAAACCTAAAATCCATTTTGATCGTGCCAGAAGGGTACTACAGGACCACGGCCTATGTGATATGTTATGAGAATACATTTTTTTAAACCTGGGGTACTAAAAAGTACTTTTTTATGAATTTGCACCACATTGTATAAAAAACCATTCGTGGTCGTGCTAGGTGACATAACACAACAACTTACTGGATAAATCTGAACTTTGCCCCATACTGTTTTAAAAATACTTTTTCTGCCTAATTGATGATTTGTTTTTCATGGTACACATGCCTACCAGAAAAAACATGAGAAGCTAATGGCGATGAACTTACAAGTAAATTATAAAAAAGAATTTTGTTTGTTGTTTAAAATAATCTTTACATACATTTTTTGTAAAGCATTTCATAAGACGATCCCGTAATTGTCATTCATCTTGTCCTTGCTTCAAATAAATTCACTGAAACAATATTGCCTTACTTTGCGATTTGTGGGTAGGAAGGTAAATATTTAATTTCATATATTTTTTATAAATACTCTCATACAAACACAGCATCATCAACTGTGTGCATGAACATGTAAAAATATTAATAATAGTGGACGTATCAACCACTAAATACACAAAATCGGATGTCTATCAAAACGTTTCTTTTTCTAATTACAATCTTGTGTTTGGAAATTAATGTCTTTATCATCTATCGACCTTGAGGATTTCATAATGCGGACTTTAACACTTGCAAAGAGGTTTGAGTTGCAATTAATTCTACTATGTGTTTACGACCGGTAATAATACCTATCTTACCTTTAACGTTTCATTTGTAACAACCGTGAAGTTGTTTTATTACCTAAAATAATTTTATCTGAAATGTTAAAAATAATGCATTCGGAAAGTGCCAATAATTAATGACAAGTTAGACAACCAGGTTTGGCAGCCAAAAATGAATTCAGATAATTCATTCATCAGGTAGTAAGTATACAGTAATGATTTTTATTAGTAACTTGATGTCGACCTATAGATAGATCCATTGAAATGTAATGTCGAACATCGTTTAGTAGAATAGTCCATCTGAATTGTTGTACAGACATCAATCACTTGCAATTGGTATTGACAGGTTCTACGTCACTGCATCTCAATTTAAAGTCGCCTACATGACAACAGCATTACGTATTTTAGCGCTTTTGTAATACCTACTTATTCATTGTAGACGTTTATGGTTGGTTAACAACATTAAGTGTTTTATAATTTGTATGTAAATTATATTGAGAATTTTAGTATAAATGGAGATTTACATTTTACTAAATGATAGATATTAAAAAAAGAGAACAGGTATTTTTATACCTGCGGATTTCGTAGTTGATTATTTATTAATTTTTGTAGGTAGTTTTGGAAGATTAACACTTTTAAGAGATAACAATAGGATCAGAGTACAATACTAATTACAAATCTTCACATATAAGAAATCAGTTTACAAAAGTCAGTTTATACGGGCACCTAGGTTATTAATTTTGCCCATATTCTTAAATTAAGGAAAACACGATATCCCAGTTTTTTTTATCCTCTATAGGCAGACATTTGACCGCCATCTCACCTGATGGTAAGTAAATGACGGCCGAGGATGGATCATGCTTGCCTAGAAACAGCCTATTCACTCTTGCCTTGAAGACGGCCAGGTTGTAATCATCGGGGAACACATAAGGAGGCAAAGAGTTCCATTCCTTTGCGGTGCGCATTAATAACGAAGCACCATAGCGGGCTGTGCGGATGTGTGCAGTGTCTACCACGTAAGGATGGAACGATCGCCTCTGCCTTGTTTCCCGATGGTGAAAAGAGGCTGGTGGAATAAACGCGTGTAATTCCATCGCACACTCACCGAAAATGTAGCCTGTAAAAATCCGACAGCCGTGCAACTCTACGACGATGCTCGAGGCTTAGCGTCAGTCAGAGTAGGGTCGCCAATGAGCTGCTCAGCACGCCTCTCAATCGAGTCCAAAGCAGCCAGTTGGTTGTGGATTCATAGAGCTTGTTCTTTCTTTTGCAGCTGATCTGGCTTACTCGGACGAGAAGTTGAGATCAGCGCAGGCTCCATAAGAAAATTTACAGCGATGGTGACTCTAATATAAATTACCGACCAATAATAAATGCAACCTTAGAAATTAGAGAACAATACATTTCCTATTTTATTATTACCATATATTAAAGTAGTAGCACAGGTAATATAATATATACTATATTAGTAGGTATGTAACAAATTGCCAATATAAGAAGGTAGGTAAATGTATTTGCATAAAATTTACATAACTCATTATTTGTTTTCAGACACATGATGTCTGATACCTGATTGTGATGTATACTGACTTTAACATTCAAAACTATTACTAAAGGTATTTCCCGCGGTATAAGGTTATATTCTCCTGCAGTTAAACATAACCTTAAAGTTAGCTCACGGCCGCGCTAACCATTTTTAATAAAAAAGTTTTTTTAATAAAAAAGTATTTTCTAAAATAAAAATGTCTGTTTCTCCTTATTACCTAGGCTACCTGTTTAAAAAGTCCCGACGAAATCGGTCCAGCCGTTTTGAGAGATTACTCGAGACAAAACAGAAAATAAACAAAAACTTGTTATTTTGGCATGTGTACCGAATAAATATTCATATGCATGAAAATCATGGTTATATCGATATTACAAACAGACACTCCAATTTGATTTAAATGTAATAGTGTAATAGATTACATTTGTTACTTAACATCGATAAAATATATAGTGCAATAATCAGTTACAAGTTAAAATTCGGAACGCGATTCTAAGCAATAACAAAGCCATAATACGGCCGGGCAGCAGTAAACCTCCGAATGGCTTTTAGAATAAAGCCAAAGGGAGGTTGTATAGCTTAAGAAATGTGTTTATTGCCTGGGACCAGGGATGGCCGAGTTAGATCCCTGCCGCCTATAAATAAACTAAAACAATCCTTTATAGTTTGTACTTACACATATTATATAAGTTATAGTCATAGACAAAATTTATTTGATCTGTCAAAGTCTAACATGACTCGGATTTTTTGACACACTGATGGTTGTTTCAAAAACCTTTAGTGTGTTTTATTATTTTCTTTTACTTATCAAAGTCAAAGCCAAATTCAAAGTCCATTTATTCAAATATGGTTTACGATAAGTACTTATGAACGTCAAAAAAATACACAATAAGTACAATAAAAACCATTTAAATTACCAAAGTTAAAACAAAAATTAATTTTATTACTTTCAGTGGTTTTGGCCTATTGAAAAAGAAGTAACTCAATAGTCATCATCAGCTCATTATACGTCGCCACCGAGGGGCACGAGCATATGCGTATAGGGTGATTAGGCCTTAGTCGTCCACGCGGGCCCAGTGCGGATTGGACGACTTCACGCACAATCTTTGAATCTCTTCACAAACGTGCGTGAAGGTTTCCTCACGATGTTTTCCTTCACTGTAAGAGCGTCGAATAACGTACATATAATTTCGAAAATTCGAAAACACATGGTACGTGGCGGGATTTGAACCACAGTCCTCCCGGTAGGAGGGCAACAGTACACACCATTGTGCTACAGACGCTCTAACTAACTCAATAATAAAAAGTAAACTCAATTGTACACACTTTTTAAAGCCATGATTTTGTGTATAAAATTATTATATGATATAAACACTAAAATAGCTGAGCAGTTTGGGACAATGGATTTTTATCAGGTAAATAATCGCCAACAGTTTAGTTTTATCAGTAGAATCGTCTTATTATGAATACTCAATTATCACTACATACATTTAACAAGCGCCTAATTTATATTGAAATCATATTTTTGGAAAACAAACAAAAGAAACCAAATATTTTTTTACATATTGGATTAAAATACCCAATTGTTACTTAAACAAATGTGTTTAATGTAAAATGATTAAATTTTGCAGAACAATAACAGTATTAGTGTATTATCCTATCATTTTGAATGATAATTATATTATGATGTTGCATAACAACAAAGTCGAATAAAACAACCGTCTAGTAAAATTAAAAAATATAATAAATAAATAACACACACAATATC
The DNA here is from genome assembly GCA_019425675.1 of Leucinodes orbonalis. Lineage (NCBI taxonomy): Eukaryota > Metazoa > Arthropoda > Insecta > Lepidoptera > Crambidae > Leucinodes > Leucinodes orbonalis. Next base: position 25,491 of record PQWD01014652.1, on the reverse strand, counting down.
AACACCACTTTAATCCTAAGTCAATTAAAATATTGAATCACATAGCGAACGCGTAATGTAGAGCGACCTTTATTGCCATGTACATGGTGACGAGGAAAGGAACGAAGAACGCGATGGCCCTGGTGGGTTGGGGGAGTGGCATTATAGCATACACAAATGTGTGCACGATCCTTCCAGCGGTGAAGGCGCGGAAGAGAAGAGCAGCCCACCAAGCTTCAGGAGCAGTCGTCAGGTATAACGCAGCCATTACCCAGAATGCTGGAATGTTCTCCAAATCATTCTGATGCGCTCGCCTCACCCTTTCAACGTCCGGATCGTCGAACTTTACCTTGCTCCCTTTCTCTAAGCTTAAATCCTCTGGGTTCGAGAAAACCTTCTTGCGGAACCGCTGTCGTCCGGTTAGAAGCATCATAAACAGAAGTTTTATCACCAGGATCGATGAGTAGAAAATGTAGGACTGCACCGCAGGGTCTTGTAAAGAAACGATCGCCATGATGGCCGACTTGTGTTGTTGCTATGAAGCGAGTTACTAATATTAATTTTCAAGTACGGCTTATATATTTAATAAGACACGTGTGTGTGCGAGACCGGCTTTACTATGACTGAATGACCAATATTAGATAAGTGAACACTCGACGATTCTACACAACTAAACCTGTTATCATAAAATAACATATTGATCTTCATGACTTGGAAAGACAACTTTATTACCATGCAGCTTAAGGTCGACAATACTTTCATATTTAAGCACAAAATTTGAAAATGATGTCGAGTCATGATGACCGTGTTTTGCTCTTGCAAGTTATACTGTTGTTTATACCTTAGCAAGGTAATTTAATGGGTTAAAAATTATGACCATGGACGTTCGTTCGTTACATAATATTGCGATGCTAGTAACATATAAGAAAGTTAAGACTTTATGGTTATGTGAACTTATACACTTATTTAACTCTGTCTAGAAATAGAACTAACGCAATTATTTACACAAGGTCATATATGTTATTATTGAAACTTAACTTGGTGACGCTCATAAATATTCAATGAAAATTGTCTTGGTATCAATACTAAGAGTTGTTTTATTCAGGGCCCCTTAATAGTTTTAAAATATTGTTATATGGCCTAAAATTTAGTCGTTATTCATAGACTTTCAAACAACCTATCTATTCAATATATATCAATATTCATTAAGTAAGTTTTAAATGTATGACTAAGAAGTGCCTTAAGGAATTGCACAACTTCTCCATTATTACGAAAACATTGGTAAATCGGGAGAGCTGGAGTTTTCTTAAAAACAACAGTTTACGAAGAGAAGACCCAGCGAAGTAAATAATACAACGCGATTGGTTGGAAAATCACTTTATTTCTACAAAAATAAAATAACAAGTAAAAGTTGTATAAGAACATTGGTACTTACAGGTACAATATGTATGATTCGAATATCATTCACTAACTCATTAATAAGCCTTAGCAAAGTGCAGTACAACTTTGACACCCATGAATACAGTGATAAAGAAGGGTATTCCGAAGCAGAGCCCTCTCGCCGGTTGGGGCAAGGGTTTAATTGCGTACACCACGGTGTGGAGGATCCTCCCAGCCGCGTACGCTCTGAACAGGTTGACTGCGAGCGAAGTGTCGGGCCCAGTCGCCAAGTACAGCGCGCCCACTGCCCAGAAGGCCGGTATGTTCTCCAAATCGTTGAGATGCGCTCGCCTCACTCTCTCAACGTCAGGGTCGTCGTACTTTACGACGGCGTTCTTCGATATTGCGTCCTCTTCGTTGGCGAACACCTTTTTGGCGTACCTGGCTCGTGCTGTCAATGTCGCCATGCCCAACACCTTAAGTCCCAGCACTCCGGAGTAAAAGACGTATGATTGTACCGCAGGATTGTCCAAAGATAGAGCCATGATTTGGATTTATTTTAAATAACAAAAAAATGTAGATGCGCGATGTTACGCTACTAAAGCCGGTCGGGCGTGAATGCGGCACATAGTCGTATTTTATTTTTGTTCGAACGATAAGTGCCATTCCGTTTCACGCAGCTAGTCAGCGACTCAGTGTTCTGTTCATTTCTGAACTTCATATTGCGTGTAAAGAAACTTAATTTGAAATAAATAACATTCATATACTTATTTATATATATTTATTTAAGTACCTAATTAATAACACCTCATATAATTGGCTTACTTAATGACTGTCCACCACCTTAGATGACCAACCTTTTTTTTGAATATCGTAGAGAATCATTTTACCATTTTAATATGATAACTTAATCAGATGTATTAGGTTACGACCCAATCTTTCATGCCTATGCTGTGAAAGCCTTTTCCCTTCGATGTAATAATGCACATACAGGTCGCAGGGTTTTCTATATGAAATAGCTTGTGGCGATTTAGCCGTACATTGGTGGTGGCACAGATAATATAATATATGGTGGTAGGTAGATTAGGCCACGAGAGATCAATGAGGATTGTTGCAAACGAAGAACATCCTAAAATACTAGTTGTTGCCATAATGTATTTTAATTCATTCTTAGAATTTAGGGTTTGGAAGAATTTATTGAAAAGGTCGCTAGAGTTAGTCGTAGATATAAACTTGGAAGCTTACATGATATCTGATTTTTAACCTTATGTGGCCGTCTTGGCCACATTTTACATGAAATGTCTATGGTGGGATGCGGTTCATTATATCTTTAAGAACGATAAAAAATAATAATTCTTTCAGTTAAGTATATGTTATTCATAAATAAGATTTGAAAGTATAAATCACTGGATATTAGTTATGTTTCTACAGGTATTTAAGGCGAGGCTTGGGCTCAATGATTAAACCCAGTTTTCTTAATTCAGTTGCTTATATATTTTAACAAAATAAAGTCTTTGACATACATATAGTAAACAACAGTAAGAACGTGCATATAATCCAAGTATTATAGATCATTTTTTTCAGTCTTATTTCACAAAGCAGTGATATAGTATAAGATCACGTTAGCTCCCATATAAATCTTGATAGCATAAGGAATCATGTAGGCAATGGCTCGCGTGGGCTGAGGCATCGGAACAACTGCGTAAACTATGGTGTGAACAATCCGTGACACTGTGTAAACACGGAAAAGTAGCAGCGCCCACGCAGCAACAGGGTTTGTGGTCAAGTACAATGCCCCCAATATCCAAAAGGCCGGTATGTTCTCCAAATCGTTGAGGTGTGCTCGCCTTATGCGCTCCACTGCCGGGTCGTCCAACTTCACTTTGCCCTTAGCAGCCTTTGCATCTTCAGGATTGGCGAACGAACCTCTGGTGATTCGGGCTAACGAAGTGAGCGTTGCTACAGCCAACACTTTTAAAGCTAGTATAGCTGAGTATAATATGTAAGATTGCACAATTGGTTTGGATATATCCATTTGCCGGGTGTTTAGAGAGTCGACGTCACGCTTGCCGGATTGATCGCGGTGTGAGTGAGCGGTAAACAAGTTAACCGCTGGTTCATTGTCAATGTTACGTACGATGTAACGTGACGTTGCGTAACGATCACTCGTTATCAACTTCATGTAGGTGCTTGCCGGTTCTGTATTCTGTATACCCATTTGAAAAATGTTCATACTAAAGATAGGCTTTCTCTATTTCAATCTATTGGTATGATATCTACCTATTAGGAGGTAAGGTTGAAAAGCTTATTATAATATGTTAAATTGTAATGCAATGATACTATCTTTTAAATTCAATAATTTTGTATTTTGTCGCTGGACGACTAAGGCCTAATCACCCTATACGGGTAGGCTCGTGCCCCTCGGTGGGGACGTCTATTGAGCTGATGATGATGAATTTTGTAAGAACCCAGTAGTAGTATGATACATTCATTCATTTTAAGACATGTACTTGAAAGTAGTTAAGTATTAAATCGTAGTGTGTAGTAATAATAGTTGTTAATCTAGTAGGTAATCATGTGGCGTAGCATTTTTACCTTGTAAATGGGAAACCAGTGTTTCAAAGATTTAGGTCACAGATTAATTTTATTGACTAAGGAGTAGGTACAATTTGGCATCATGTCCGTAGGTCGGTCCACTGCAACTAGGAACAATGAACTGATACAAGGCACCTATCTTGGCAGACACAAAGTGTCCCACAACTTGAATGTGATGTTTAGTTCGTGCCAGCTTGCAGTACACGATAATACCCCGTCGAATTATTATTCCTGTTCCTCTCTATTTAAATAGATGGAAAAGGGACGGAGATATCGGTCTCGTATGTATTATATAACAGTTGCGGGCGCCTGGTCCCGTTTACACGCAATCGCTGTCTAGGAGTAATCTTGCGGCTCACGTCCACGAGATTTATGCAAACAACGCGAAATATTTTCTCACTTATACTTATGAGACGCTTTGAAATGTTTACCCGGTTCACATGTGACTTTAATTGTAAATGATGCATTTTTTTAATCCGATAGAAATTATATGCAAAATGGATACAAAATTATTTCTTATTAATGTTTTATTACAAAATGTAGGTACAGGTGTTTGCCGAAAAATTTTAATGGCCATTATCAGAAATCTTGAAACTTTATAACAGTGAAAGTACTAAAGAATCTCCGATCTCTTATCACATCACATTAAATTAAGGGAAGTCAACTATATTTCTGTGTTGTTACCGGCCTACTTTTATATGTTCTTTTAGTTTAATTTTATTTTGTATTTATTAATTGTCAAGCTCTATTAGTTTATCAAAAGGCGCCCTGGTGCTTAGACTAGCCAATCTGAAAGCCCAGTTGCAAGGTTAGTGTTACTACATATAAACGCCTAGTCGTCTGCACACGGCAAGGGAACAACAGCACGCGATGTTGCCCAACTGGAAATAAAGGGGGCACCTTGTTTACTGGGAATGCTTTTAGACAATTTAGTTAGACCGTTATTTACCAGTCTAACCTTTGAACAACTACTTGTAGTTCTTATACTCTGTTATTTTAAATGCTTTGTTAAATTTACTAAAAAAACTTTTACTTCATTTAAATTGTAATATGAATTCTAATCAAAATATAATTTTATTTTAGCATGAGACATGTTATCCATCGTTTTTTCCTATTTAATTAATTATGTAGTTATTAAAATGTATTAATAAATTGTTCATTATACTGTATTTAGTAAATAACTCTTTTCAAATGAATTTAAAGAAAAAATAATAAATTTTAATTCTGTTAATTCATTTAATACACAGCAAAAATTATGAAATTCATTAACGAAATGGTAAAGAATACCAAAAGAAACGCCCCGGGTGGGCTCGAACCACCAACCTTTCGGTTAACAGCCGAACGCGCTAGCCAATTGCGCCACGGAGGCAGATGTTTTCTTTTTTGAAATTGCACATCTAGTCCCAGATTAGTTGTATATATGTATGCACTATGATAATAAGAATAACATACATACATACTTTCCGCAAAAACAAAACACATCTTTATTTGTAAGATTTTTTTTTAAGAAGAGTTCTTTTACTATTGTGTATTTCTCAATCAGATATAATTATATAACCATTAATATCATAGGACTCATAGGCATTTCTTGATTAAGAAAGATTACATCTATTATAGCACAAATAGTAGTAGTAATAATATATATTTATTAAGTCATATCGGATCCTATTTAATAATGAACACAAACAAAAACATTATTATATCTGTCACCAAGTTTTGAGTAACTGTGTTAGGGTTTTTTTTTTCGGAATGACTTATCGCTGTTGGCCACAGGTGGCCTTCACACATTTATCGAGCGCAAATGGCTGAGAGCAGAAAAATATGCAACAAGCCTAATGGTGACCCAGAGTAGGACGCGAACTTAGGCTTAGGGCGTTGCAGGAGGGCTAAGTAACCTAGTATATGTTTGGGGAGAAGAGCGACCGGGTACCGGTAATGCGAATGGGGACTGGTCGAACCCACGCCGACAGGGGTGGAGCGGCGGAATCTCGGTCTTGAAGAGTTGCATCTGTTTTGTGATGCTTTAAGCGCTTTGTTCACTGCGATGCCTACCATGTAGACAGATTTAGGAAATGATCTATTAATTGCCTTCCCGTTGTATGTAAACAGGAATGGATGGAGTCCCAGGGTATGGAACTGGCAAAACCTGAGGACCTTCCCGTGGACGCTTACGCTGACAAGGAGAGGTGGAAGGAGTGCGGCCGCCGAAGAAGGCGAAGAGTCACGATGATCACTTACTGAGGTTCTTGCAATACGACGGAAAGGTTCTTGCGTGAGTATTACTCGCTGGGTTTTTCAGAAAAATATAATAATTATATATTGTTATGAGTGCAAGGAATTGTCGTATTTTTGAAATGACTGCTTTAAGTCTGAGATAACTTTAACAACATTCACAGGTCAATAATCCTTTGTATTAAAATATCTTATCATATTAAGACAAACCACACGTAGTTACATTACATGCTTACGATTATGTATGTGTAACACAACTTATATAGTGTACCTACATAGTACGATATTTATTTGGGTTTACTAGAATCCTAGAATTGATGTAGACGTATGATGAATAAAGTGTGTTACTCAGAGATTGTTGTCTATGTTTGTTGCAGTTTTTATCTTATTAATTAAACCTTAAAGGAAGTGGCACCTGCCCATGACTCAGCCCAAAAAACGTTACTGTTGATACTCGTAGTTTAAAAGCTATTATTTTTATTTTCATGACAATGATTATGCAAAATATTTTTTGGATTAGTATCACTTGTTCTGCGCGCCCATTACTCAAGACGGCAGATTCTAGATGGCAGATCCTATACATACTCAATAATTTTAACAACTACAGGTGCTCTCTTCCTATCCATTTCGACATTGATTGACCTCTATCTAACATTAACGGATAACTTTACTGACTCGTCACGTAATGACACTTGTCTAGGCAGAGTGTAACAAATGATTAAAAATTTAAACGAGTTAACCGCGAATACCGCTTACCCAATCCTACCCGAGATCAATCAAATTAGCAAGACACATCAAGCTAAATATTAAGTCGTTCCCCGTGGAATAAGCTAGTTTCCAACCTGAACCGTCCGATTAGATTTGTAAGGCCAGCAATTTAATTATCTGCGGCGGGAGGTGAGCGCAATATGATGCGACATGCAGCTTCGATGCCAAGCAGAGTAATGAGGTTACCCAACAATTTAAGGCCACATTTGCATACTGTGAAATTCTGGTTGTCCCTGCAGATCTGTTTGGCACCGTTTATTAGAGTTTAAAGCCGAACAAAGCCACGTCCGACCCGTAAATGATACCAGTTCATTTATCGTGGAATTTGTGGTGCTTTGTAGTTTGCCGTCTGCGCGGTTCCGTTGACCTAATGTTGTGTAAGTGAGCTTTAAAACTACCTAGAGATACACCGGTAAACCTAGTTTTAGTTACTTTACCTATCGCCAATCTTGGAGTTAGTATTTTTATTCAGTCAGGCCTTACTTACTTATTTACTTATAACTGCATTTGTCAGATTTGCTTTATAAACGCCTTGTCTTTTCCTTCTTTTACGAGTATAGATAAACAAATTATCCAGGGTCTGTGCAATGAACTTACCTTTCCTTTACCTTTTACCTTAATATAGCTTACCTTAAAAGGCTGTGATCCACATATTCTTATGCATGATAACTTTCGTTATCACGCTTCTTTTGTCTCAACTGAATACATCGAAGTAGTCAGTATTGCCAGATTGGATTGGCCAGGACTTAGCCTAAATTTGAAACCCATTGAACACATATAAAATGAACTGAAGAGGAAGGTTTGGTCTAGAAAATTTCCTCCTACAAGTGTCACAGAGCTAAAATCGGCTTTAACAAAGGATCGGGAAGGTTCACCACAGTGTTGATACAGAAGCTAGTTGAGTCGATGATAAACCGTTTTTGGGTATAAGAGAGAACAAACATATTGAAATTAGATTTAAGGCCATAAAAACTTTCCATTTATATATTTGTTTGAAATTTGAAAGGAAAATGCATGACATAAGGGTGGAACGCACGTCCACGTCTCGTGTTCCGGTGATGAAATGGGCACGGGGAACTAGATCGTGTAATTCCTTCGCACACTCACCATAATGTAGTCTGTGAAACACCGACACACGAGCTACCCTTTTGCACGAGACTGTGCAGCTTAGCATCAGTCGGAGCTGGGTCACCAATATTTCTCATAGCATATAAAGTTTGGACTATACGGCAGGGCGTGTTTTTCCCTTTTCAGTGGGTATTTCTGTTTTTTATTAATCTTGACTAGTTATTAATAATTTGTTTGCGTAGACAATTGAAAATTCTTGAAAACGAACTCAAAAAATCTCTAAACTAGGCATTCGTTTTTTGTCAAAACACAATTATAGGGATAATATAAGCCAGAGAAGGTCTTTTTATATTTTAATCATTTAACGAACGAATCTTTCGAAGCGTTTCATCCTGTGTCAAAGCCGAGTAGTAAGCGAAGAAGAGTGCGTAATTAAACGTGCCAATTAAAAAAGCGTCATTGTGAGACGCAGAATTAAGCCTATCCCTCAATAAATTTTATAATTAGAATCAGAAAAAGAGGTTTAATTAACTGCCTCCGTGTTATGAGCTTTAAGTTTGGACCGTTGCATGATGTAGGGGTCGTGGGTTCAATCCAAACTCACGAGGGACCGCATAGTGACTCTCTTTATTTAGCTTTGAAGTTAATAATCAGGATCCGTATTTGAAGTTAACGTTAGAGGTCTTTGTATTGATATTAAAGTAATTGCGCAACAGTAACTAAGCTTAAATGCAACCATCCTTCTCTATGAGATAACAAATGAACATACATTAATTCAGTGATGGCAATGCCATTAGATAACTGCTGCGAATCTCATTCGATTTCCATAGCCTTTCATTATTACAGCTTAAAACGTCCACAGCTGAACGAAGGCCTGATGTCACGCGAACCGATCCCTTGCAGTTGACATCCATCTGCTACCCGCCACCATAGCCTTTGGTGGCCCAATATTATCAATTATGCAATTCGTTATGAGCCGAATTTATAATTAGCACAATGAGCCATTTCTACGCTTTAGGTACGCATTAGAGTCAAATATCAAGCCTCGGGTGTCGAATTTGGCCCACAATTCTTCCTGACAATTTCCTCCCGTTCGATGTCGAAAAGGAATCATTATAACAGTGAGTTATAAGCAAAAGTTTCCTACCCGACAGACGAACGCCGTCCCGACTTTTTATAACCTAAAAAGAAACCGATATTATACATTGGAGATTTTTTATTTCTAGTATGTCGTAAATATCAATTTCATTATAATGAACAGCTGGATGCAAGAATGGGAGAGCATGGAAATTATTGTTTAGTAAATTTAAAATGCGTCGTTAAATATGGAACTGGTTTGAAAAAATAGTGTATTTTATAATGTGAACATATTTATGACATGAATAATTTATTTATTTATTTATCATTACAGTCACGTGGTTTGTAAGTTCTTATAAATTTCAATAGGTACATAACACATGAACCCTGTAAGGGCACAATAATGAAAATCATGACAAAATGCACATAACCTTACATACTAATACTTTCTTATATTAATATAAAGTTCGCCTTGGTTGGAGATTCTATAGTTATGTCTCGTCTGATAAGTATTCTGCGGTGGTTACAGGAAATCTATGTAGTCTTATCAAGTATTATATACTCAAAAAAATGTATATAAATTCAAAATAATTTTGTGTCAGATCTTCTCGTAACTATAAAAAAAGTTATAGTAGCTAACTATAAAAAGTTTTTCTGGAGTATAAACATTATTAAAATTAATTTAAATTTGACTAAAGCAAGATTTCAGATTTTAATGCATACTTAAAATTTCCCACTAAGTTTTAATGTGACCAGGATTATAAGTTTCAGGGACGCCTGTAAAGGTAATTTGAACGAGCAATAGATCTCTATTCTTCCAAGTTGAGTTAGGCGCTATTATTCTATCCATACTACGAAATTTGTGAAAAAGTAGCTTAAGTATGTATGTACTTTCGTTATATTGAACGGATGTTTCATAAGATAGTGTAGCAAGAACTGGAACATGACTACTCTGAACTGCACCACCTCATAGGTAGTACGGGGGTGGTTGAATTCTGGCACATTCGATGATATAAACTAGATCGAAGTCTCGCACAGATAATTACGTGGATTCAGATCTCTCTCATTATGACCGTGGTTTTGGTTTTTTTTTTGTCAAATGGCGGGCTGTCTGATTGATTGGTAATTTAATTTATTTAACAAAGTACAACTTAAATCATTGATATGATAGATACGAATAAATATAATTATGTTGAATTCCTAAATATCATGTTCAATAATATATTTTGATTATCACTTAGTAATTATTATTTCAATTTATGTGAACAAATTAGTATTCCGCTAGTGCTCACCGCTCTGTGAAGTGGTCAGAGACCGTGAAACCAAGGGTTGCGGTTTTGATTCCCGCTATGCAAATAATCGCATGAGGGATTCACTTGTGTTTACTAATAATTAATAAAGTAATTATTATAATTTTAAAACAATGTTGTAAATACCTTTAGTTACACTCAATCAAAACAATCATCAATCGGGAATTTCGTTCATTCATAACGTAGGCCTCCACCAAATAGCGTTTTTAACATCATATTACTTACTATAGCTTATACTAAAAGAAAGTTTAAGAATATCACTTAGTAAATTGCATTAAATATTATGACAAAAAACCTGTGCTCACTTGTCGACAGTTACAAATTGTTTCTTATATGAATTGTATATATATATCGAATTGTTATTACATTATGTAACTGTTTTGTATAGTAGTATTCCAATATTACTATTATATATTAACGTAGTGAACCATTGCTAAATTGACAAGACTTTAAGGAATCGCTGAAACGTTACAAACTGCAGCGTCGGTACTAGTTGAGAGAGATGTGCGATGTCGGCGCTATCCCACTGTAGCAATTAAAATAGCTTACGCTGGATACACCTTACCAACTAGAAAACCGATTACTTTGAATCTGTACGCAGGCATTACGTCACAAGATATCGTTATTTTAGTGCCCAAGAAACAACTGTGTGGATACATATATTGCTTATATCAATTTTTCAAAAAATATTAAATTGTTATGGGTTTTGAAGTTCTAAATTACATATTCATAAATTAGAGATAGAATACGACGGCTCATATCTAGGTTTACAGATGAATATAAAAAATACTCGTATACTATGTATTTTAAATAATGCGAGAGACATATTACAAAAATATCCCTTAATATACAATATGTTGGGGTATTTTCTGCGTTTACTGCTTCTTGTTGAAGCAGTATGCTTTTCTAATAGCTGTGTTCCAAAATGGATAAAAGTTTAAGTTGATTGTGAACCCAAACTTAACGTTGCAATTTTGTGGTCACATAATTCAGCTTAAACGTCAATTGGATTTAACATTTTGTTAGGTCAAATAATTTGATTTTAACTCGAAGTGATTAATGTCACAAATTTGTAGCAAGTAACCGTTTATTACATATTCTAGTCTCTACAATGTAAAGTTAAATCAATCTAGTGTATATAAGTAAAGCTAGTTAATGTTTTAGAAGAAAAGGAATGCTGGATCCCTCCATAGACAATCTAATCCAGTGCATTAGTTCATTTGGTGGCAATGTTGCACGCGTCCGATTTATAATGGACTCATTTTGTACAAAGAATAGTACGTGGATCCTCACGGACTTTATTAGTGTAATGTTTTACGTATTCTATCCCATATCCCAGATAAATGGTATATAAATGTACACGTAGCTGTTTATTTTATTCTCCGTTTTCTTCGTAATTCTGTTTGTTGGATTTCTTTACTTTCGGAAAAATCCGTCGTCTAGGGCACAAAAGCGGAGATAAAATATTTCAAATTGATGTAATATATTAAATCACACGAACAATGTGACCCTACAAAAATTAAGTTGTCAAAAAAAAAACAAAACGATGTTTTGGTGACATCTTTATTGTTCGTGTCATCCAGATTTACTAATAAAATTTTTCACATTATTCATTACTACCTTCTGTAATACGATTCCCGTTTAAGTACGGTTACAAAAAGCTTTATTTTTTGGTTTTACGTCTTTCCATAGATTTTTTAAGGGTTAGAAATATGTAACCTATGTCACTCTCCATCCCTTCATCTCTCTCCTCTCTCTTCAACCGATCGCAGTTCACTGCTGGACATAGGTCTCCTCCATTTTGCACCAGATATTCCGGTCCTCCGCTTTTCTCATACATATAAAATACCGAGCTTCAATTGGTATCAAATAGTAAAAAAAAATCGGGATATCTCATACAGAACCGAAGCAATAAAGTGTCCAAAGTCATTTTTAAAACCTCGTTATCTTATTCGACCGCAATAATAAACACCCCGTTCGCAAAGTTTTGTTAATAAATCATAGCGAACATGGCCATTTGGAACACTGATTTTTTTTAAGTTAATCCTTATCTTTGCTAACTTTGTAATTTGCAAAGCGAAAAATATTTTTATATATAATAAAATTGGTTTCATGACTGTCGATGAGTGTAAAATAAACAAGGCTCTATAGCGTTTACTTGTTAAAGTGTTACAAAGCCTTTAAAAGGGTTATGTTAAGAACTTTTTACTAGTATTTGGAATTATTGCAAGCGATCATAAGCAAAAATTTTATGAGTTTAAATCGTTCCTTATATCAAAACATTAACTGTGAAAAGATCATACAATTATATTTTACACTAGATATACGTTGCAGGTTTGACGTCGTCTGGGACGATCGCGAGTCAGAGAATGGAGAACTGCGTCCGTATAAATTGATGTACTTTCTACAGGATGACACTATTGCTGTGAAGGTATGTTATGTAAAAGTAATTATGACGTAACGGTCCTAGGTCACCCAAATCCACACTAGGCTCGCATGGATGGTAACGGCCAAATCTCCTCATAGCCATGTTGTGTGGGCGGGCCTCTCCATGTGCAGACGAGACCTTATAGGCTAATGATGATGAGTGGTCCCAATCTATAGACGTTAAACAGTAATGTTAACTGAAGGGCCCAGACTCGTTTGCGTCCGCAAATTATCTTATTAGAATGAAGAATTTTGCAGCAGTAAAAGTGACATTGTAGATGGAAATGGTTCTTCGTAGGCACGGATAAATCACAGACATAATTCATTTTTATTGAATACCAATTATTTACCTACAGCATCTTATGAGTTAAGCACCCACGTCGATTGAGTTTAGGGAAAATTCCGGGCAGTAGTTTTGGCATTTGGCTTGATTGCAATTGAGATATTGAATTACATTCAAATTGAAACCATTCAAAACCTCAAACTGCCATGGACCTCAAATTTGTATGTAAAATAGGTACTATTCAAAGTACCTCATTTGTTAATATACTGAAACTTAACGTCATGGAGTAAATCAACCGAAACCGATTTATTTACATTTTAAATTTTATATCATCTTGATTTATCAAAACACTTATTCATTAGACATTGTCAAAGAGCTTTCTATAAAACCATACACATCAAAGATCTCAGTCACCACAACTGCTTTCATACTAAGTTCCGCGCTTGCCTAGCACAATCTCCCTTAATGATGTCGACCTCAATCCTAAGCATTTCTGTCAAACAGTGTACACGACAGTATGGTTGTTAATACCCTTTACTCCATCGACATTTTCAAAGCGATAACTGGCAACCTTCCAGCTCATGTAGAAACTCGTTATTGTTTAAAATGTACCTATTTCTGTGAATAACGGTTTGTGGACGTTTCAGTTTAATTCTAAAAGACTAGCGAAGTTTCTCAAAGGAACATGAACAATATTATGAAGTCAAAACAAATATTTCATCAGTATGATGACTATGTTTTATTAGTAAGAAATCCTCTTGGAAAAATCTTTATTCATAAATAATATTTCCCTGTAAAAGCAACAAAACTATTTTGTAAAAATAAGAACAAAATAATTTAAGGTACTTTCGAGAACTTGAGAGATACTGTTTTTCAATTACTCTCATTCAAACAAAGTTACGTCAATTGTTTTTTGTTCTTCGTAAGTATCTATTTTAATTGTATACTTAATTAATTTACCGCTATAACATTTCAGGAACTACACGACGAGAAGGGAGGCAAAGACCCTTCCCGCTGCTACTCCAAGAAACAAAGCTACCAAAGAAATGGAAGGAAAAACCTGGTAAGACTCTCGCTTCACGACTTAACGTTGCGCCTCCAACAACTAGGTACTTATGTAGTAGAATAACATAGTTGATTTCCAACATAAAGTCTTGTTGCGCATAATAATATTTAAACGGGTTGATTCTACAGTAATTTATAGAGTCAAAGTTATTATAGTTACCTAATTAAGTACTAGATTAAGGAGTGTCTTTTACAAGCATCATTTCATTCAGCTCTATAGTCCACTGATGAACTTTCCATCCATATTATTTAAGACTCATAAACGGCATATACAAGCTTAGCTGGATGTACCACGGTCTTATGAAGTTGGCATGAATTCCTATTACCTGCCAAAGTACCTATATTACAAATTATAAATGTTCATGTCTTGCAGACTACTAACTGGTGATGACGATGCAGCCACATAAAAGGCGAGGCATTCCTATCTCATCTGGTTCTGCATAACCTTTGTTTTTCTTTCTTTAAAGATGGCAGAAACAAAAAAAATTTATCGTATTTTGTTTTTTCAATCCGGACATTGCAGTTTACATACTTAGACGTCGCGTTGTGACATGTGGTGAAAGGATGTGTTTGCTCGTTTACGCCTTACCTACACTAAATAAAAAGCAAATGAAAACTCTACATTGTTTTTCGAAGGGATTTTGTTCTATAATTCCATAATGTTGTCACTGCAGTACTATAATGAAATAAATCTTATGTTATTATCACGGAGAAGAAATCGTCGTGGAATGCTAGTCCGCGGTGATTTTGATAGATTTCTACTGACGAGTATTATCTTTATAAAAACTGTACTGTTTTGTTTCACGCGTAGCTAATTATCACAGACATGTCAGTGCTAATTATCTTCTTTATGTAACAACAAGATGTACAGCAAACAGTTAACAGTGACAATAAATCACTACACCTGAACTGTATGAACTTTAAAGTGCACTAAAGTAGTTAGTGTAGTTTCGTGATAAAACTGGCTGATAACGTACTGGTGTAACTATCGCATTGAGTAATCATCGCCCTCGAGAATACGCACAAAAACCTCTAATGGACCCACAATGGCGCTTGTTAGAAATCTTGTCTGGGAAAAACATCTGATAAAAATGAACGTGTAAATGATATGTGGCCGAATACGAAAGAAAATATCGGATTCCACTGCGTTAAAGGCTCAATCAGGGAATATGGCTCCTTTCGTTTTGAGAACTATGTAATATAAATCTGTAAATCTCGTGCTCGTGATTGCTGTGTGTGTTTGCTATAGTCTCGTTCGGTGTTCAGTGGGATTTCCCACGGGTGGGTGATGCCGGCACGGGCTTAAATAGTTGGGTCCTAGGACAAAATATAATATAGAACAATAATCTGCTTTTTATAGCTGCCTTACTATGTTTGTATTTGAAAATCTACTTTTACTACTCGGGCCGTTGGTAAAACAACAAAAATAAAGTCGAGCGAGAATCTAAAATAACATTTTTGTGTTAACGAATCTTCTAGCACGTCCATGAAAATTGCCCGACTATAAACTGCATATTCAATTATATGAATATCATAGTAACATAACGGGCTCGTTAATCCATAATTATTTCCTTGATGCCCGAAGTTACGTCTTTTTGATGAGACTAAACTAAACACACTGCACTTGCTTAATCCAAACCACGGATGTCATTAATTATTTTATGGTCCGTAAAACAACAAAGTTATAATAAATACTTCCTGGCGAGACGACGTTGTCAAGCACTGGACGAGCGTAGGAGTCTTCATCGCTCACAATAATTCATAATCTCCTCAGAAAATAAGTTGGAGTGAACGCGGCTCCTCAACTCAAACTTTTATAGCTTAATCTCCTTAAAAGCGCCTATTAATATAAAGCGGGTACGTTATTTATTCGGCCTGAAAATAATATTATACCCGCCGTTGCAATAGGATTATGATATAATTTTTGAGTGAGGCAAACATAACGACTCGATAGAGAAGCGAAACTAATGATCTAATTATAGTCTTTTGCGATATGTGTTAGTCTGCAGCTTATCTTGTCGAACAAATTAAACAGTTCACTGAAGAAGTAGCCTCTAACGACTAAGGGATGAGGGTTCAGCAAGAGGTTTGTCTTATCCTGGTTACCAAATCTCAAAGGTATTTGCAAATTCTAGAGGTGTTATTATCAAAATAACAAGTCTGAAAATTGGAATTACTATACTATTATATATACTATTTACTATTTAAGGCTTAGTTATTTAATTCATGGATAGGCAATAGAAAAGACGATGGTAAGTATAATTCCTTTCTCGAAGAAGCCGGTGCGATGCTGACCGAAAAAGAAGAGGAGGGTTATAGGGGATAGCTTCTCGGGTGTGGGAGTGAGCTCATTGACGAAATTCAACGTGCAAAACTATCATTTCCACACGTCTCTGTGGTGTGAGGTCGTGATATAACTCCATCCATCCATCAATCCATCCCCATCAATGCGGGCTGAAACATGACTCTCCCATAAACAATTACCTACTCATAAAACTAGTAATGGTGTTGAGAATCATAACTTCCCTTCGAAGACTTTTTTCAAGCCATTCGATATTTTTAGTAATAAACACGTTCGAACACTGACTGTATCTACACAAAGTTTACGTCGTCGTCTTCAGTCAGGACACCCAGGTTAGGGTCAAATCAGGAAACCTGTTAAAACTATGTTATAACATTTCATCTTTCTTATTACAATAGTCATTAAACTATAAAACAATAGAAGAGAAACAGCAAAAAGGTTCCATATAGTGCATTATTTCAAAAGATTGTACCGTTTTAGATATTGTTACTATCAATTCGGTCATTAGAAGTCCACTACTGGACCTTAATCTCTTATGATGGACTGTTGGTTGGAAGCTTTATTCAGCCATTAAGCGATTCCCCGCAAACTTAATAAGGTTGTCTATCTGTCTTATAGTAAGTAGGTGGCCGTTATTTTTTGCGCTTGCCGAACTTTAATCAAAAAACCTATTGGTTACAATTTTCCTAGATGTATCTTTCCAGTGACTCTATATTCGTTACATGTCTCCTTACTTCTAATCTAATGTTTTCCATAATTCGATCCAAATAATAAATACCTAACATCCAGGAAACATCTATCAATACATTTTCTATTTACCGCAATTGAATTGTTCATATGTCAATGGATACTTCAATATTTACGAGTGCATACTTATTGCTTACAAAATATAAACAGCATTACTTCTGAACAAGCGGTTTCAATTTGCGCCGCTCTAAGTGTTCTATCGCTTCGTCCGGCGCCAAGCACGGATTATCCTGTGCGCCAGAGCGCGCTAACTCCAAGTGGAACATCGAAATGCAATTTCAAAACTTAAACACGTGGAAACAAAGTATTATTTGGACAGGTGCGAATTAAAATTTTAAATGTTGCACAATATTGTAGCCGGTTATTCAATTTAAATAAAAATACTATTCAACAATTCTGTAAAACGTGCTGCTGTATATAATTCAGCAGATTCAATATGAATATATTTTTCAATTAGCGCATTTATTGAATGGGAATAAACGAACAAGTGATGTATATCATTATTATTGGTAGGGCTTGTTTGTATTCATTTATTTTCTCTCTTGAAATGTACGAGTACGTATGTAAATTTTGGTTATTATTCAAATCGAGCGCTTATTGAATATTTTGATTGCATGGGATTTATTTACAAGCAAGGATGGTATGATATGGAATAGTGGATGCAAGAAGTCCCAGTATTAAACTTTTAGGAGCCAAGTTAACCTCACCTGCTCGTGGTACATCACGCCAAAAAAGTAAAAAGACTGGCAAGTATGGAAAAATCCTGAACGATGCCTTAGGGCTGATGTTATCTAGCAGTGTAAATTAAAGTATTACAGCATATGTATGTAGTTTGTTTCACGGGCTTACTTTTTATTTATTATTTAAACATAAGGTGGTCTAAGATAGCTACAAAAACAATGTATATAATATACTTAATGAATATACGGATAGGGACGAATCAGTTAAAAACGTATCTGTTACAGTATCATTCCCATCTGGTGTGATGGAGACAACAGATGAAGAGGTCACGGAGTACTACTCGCCTAAAGACCTAATAGTTGGAGCTACCATCTTCGTGCTGGGTAGGCGATTCCTACTAACAGACTGTGACAATTTTACGAGAAATTATTACAAGTAAGTTTTTAAGATTGTTAGGTATTTCAAACTTTTAAAATCCACTTTTTTCTATGATTTTCTAAAGTTTATCTTAAAACCACGTATGAAGTGCCCATGTATCATCTAACTCACATATATTGAGAAGTTTAAGCATATAGAAATTCTGGCTACATACCCATCAACTTTCGGAAATATGATTGGATAAAAAATAGCCATTTACATAAGTATCTTCCCTGTATTAATTTAAATTGCACTAGCATTTCTTTATCTTTTATTTTAATAAAAGATAAAGAAATAATATGTGTATCTTGAATATTCTTCTTCTTAAAAGTTTAAAGCTGTGAAATAGCCTCATTTCCTTCTCCAGACTATCATTCGTCCCCATATTAGGTAGGTATAAAACATGTATCCATCGCTCCATTCCTAGCGAACGGCAGACAATCATAAATTTTCACATTTATACCATTTGAGTGGATTTTAAAAAATATATTCCATTATTCATTCGCTTAATTTATTTAAAGTAAATGAGCTAAAGTTAATGATATAATTCGCGCGTTCAGCTAGTTACTAGTTGGGAACGTGTGTCGCGAGACCCAACGGAATGCGTAGCCTAGGACGTCTCATACGATGAACCCTTTAATGGTCGCCGGGAAGTCTCGAAGGAAAAGGTTGATCGGATATCACGCAAAAATATATTCCCTATGTGTAGTAAGTAGTAAGCTATGTTAAGCTGAAGTGAGCGTTGGCCATTTTAAATCCATTACGCAACTACTCTAAGAAATAATAAAAAACCACATAAGCATACATGTATCAATGTATGAAGATACGCGTAATTGAAATGAAAATAATATTTATTCCACTGTATTTGCATGCATATTATTTCCGTTCTGTATTCATAGATTGAGTATTTAGTAGTGATTCGGTGACATTGAGTGATGACGCCGACGCGCACTGAAATTACTGGACTTTGATTTTGAATTTAAATGCAGCTATGTAGATTGTTTTTTTTTATAATAATGCCTCACATTTAAATATTAAGACAATTAATAGGTAGGGTCCGTTATCTCATTTTTACATGCTGAACAAACACTACCTACGGATTACGAT
Source organism: Leucinodes orbonalis (assembly GCA_019425675.1). Classification (NCBI taxonomy): domain Eukaryota; kingdom Metazoa; phylum Arthropoda; class Insecta; order Lepidoptera; family Crambidae; genus Leucinodes; species Leucinodes orbonalis. The sequence goes on along the minus strand of PQWD01014652.1, from coordinate 6,053 downwards.
ACGAGCCGATACCTACCTGACAACAGCCATCGACCACCTTAATCTTAAATTATATTATTTTGAGTAGGATGCAAAAGAAATTGAAACCACATATTCACAGTGCATTTGTGGATTCAATTTCTTATGCGTATTTTACGTTGAATGGTGAACCTTTCATTCCATATTGAATATGAGGAAATTAGCTCATATCTCAACAATGAATGCGGTTTTAACAATAGGGCAAAATGAACGCGCTGGTTGCCATGCTATTAGTTGACAATTACCGTTGCGAACACGGCATTTCCCGCGAATATAATTACATCTAAGACACCGATTAAGTGATAATATTGGCTGCGAAATAACGTTTTAGGTATAGATGGCCAATTGACTGACGAGGGATAGGAACGTGACAATAATGCTTTTGAAATGCTGTATTAAAGACTAAAGTACTAAAATTTCTTATATGACCTGAAGGTAAACTAGTATAGAATGCCACTAGGCATTAAGTTGGTGTTATTTTTTGTATGGTAAGTATATAAAATTTAAATAAAAAATTAGGGCGTGATAAACATTGAAATTACATTTAATTTAGCATCAGCACTGTGGTTCTTTATTAGGTACATTTGTTTGTATACAATGTTTATTGTAGTACTTATACAATCTCATGTAAGTTTTAAGAGTTAAGCGAGACCAATAGACCAATAATCCAGTGTTTCAATGTTGAACGATAATTTTTTTAGCAATAGGTACCTAATATGTTTATATTATTGCAATCAACGTCCAAATAATGTTATATTTTTTGTTTTAAGAGGTAAAGTAGTTTATATTTTTGTAATACCTGAGTAAAAAACATTATTGTTGACAATGGCTCACGACTGACATATGTGCCATATGGAACATAGCAAAATGTGGTGTCGTGCCCTCTTTAACTTCCAGCAAAAAAGACTAGCAACTTAATAATTTTTAAAGGTTTTCTTAGTGAAACGACAAAACGTTTCTTTCGTTAAAAAGAGGTTGACTACATAGTTGTGAATTCAGTTAAAATTTATCTGTCTAGAGAATCATTTAAACTAATAAAATTAAATTATAGAAATAATATTTAAGAAAAAAATAAGTACCGTCCTTGTGAAAGAAATGCACCTGTAAAAAATATTTTATATCCATATTAAATTGCACAAAAATTTAAAAACAGTATTTGATACAACACAAGCGCTCGGTCTAGTTGATTGATCGTAGGTAATTAGTGGATTTTATTGCTTCGCCTGTAAACGCAAACTGTCGCGACGACCTTTTTTATACTAGCTGTAAATGCTTATTAGGATTTTTCTTACTAATACGTAAACAGACTTAAATAATGTTAGATAGGGCTTTAAAAATCATCATAGACCTCTTAAGTCTTATTTTATGTTAGATATAATATTTAAATTGATGAATAAAGTTAGATATTCTAAGTATTGGAACTGAATAGAGTTTTGATTTATACATTATTTATAGGTGTTTTTTTTGTCAGTGACGACAATACATGACATTGGAAAGTGTAATTTTTTTATACGACGATATGGATATAAGCTACACCCTGGATTCATTGGATGCAAACATTGTCTAGGGAACGAAGCTAACCGCAGCTGCTCGTGATGCATCTTACCGAAGTGTACTCGGTTGTCACGACAACAGGCATATTGGACCAAATACGGCGGGTTATGGACGGTACACCAAGTCATCATATGTAATCATTAATAGCAACTTTGATCCAGCTGAGCATCCTACACAGTATGTGGAGACCGTGGCGTAACCCACATTTCTGGTCCAACACGAATTGAAAGATGACGCAGTGGATAGCGCGATCTTGAGTTGCTTAGATAGGGCACGATTAGCCGTTGGTCCCGAAAACTATCTTAGAATGGTACCAGTCTGCTTTGGGCCCAATCAGTCTTGCCTGGTGGGTAACAGTCAATCTCATGATAGTTATTGTTGTGTATGAATAAAAGGATTAAAGCCAGTTGTAACTCAGATCAATTTGTGACCAATTAAATTTGATTAAAATGCAATACAATTACGGTGCGGACATCGGCCAATATTATCTCAATCAGGATCGCTCATTGAATAAAATAATTATCTGTTATTGGAATACGGGCCAATATACTTGGAGTGATTATTAAGTAAAACAAGTCTTTCATCGAATGATGGCCAGTTCGTATAAAATAAAACCTTTATATGTTAATATAGTGAAATTCTGAATTGAAACAATTTAGATTTGAATAAATGCAACTTATTCAGAATATTACATTTATTTGATGTTGTCTCTTAAGCTGGCTTGATTGGAATGGGATACCACGGCCTCACAGAAAACTGGCGTGGATTCCGTTGCGTTTAATCGAATGAGTGACGTTACCAAAGGCACATTCCCTTTTCCCCGTCCTCATTTTTCCATTTCCCTATGCATTTTTAAAGGTCAGCAACGCACTCATTTATTCTAAACTAACAACTTGAATAAAACCAGGGTTGCCTATAACAGTCACCGTGAGCACTCTAATATCAAGGTCACTGAAATGCGCGAATGAAAAATAAATACCTATAATAAATTGCAATTCATCCGCAAAATTAGTATTCTTCTATTATGCGAATCGCGAAAACTTTAGTTCCAAAAACCTTTTGTAGTTTAAGCCAGTTACGTTCAGTCGAAAATTATTTATTAGTGATAATATTTTTTCAACCACTTATGAACAAGGCCTGCACTTTCATTGTAATTAAAATACCCTCAATAAATAAATCAAGTCCAATCTATTATATCTGTTGTCTGTTTCATAGGACAATGCTAAACATAGAGCAGCCGCGCGCGTGGAAGTGCAACAAGAAACTAGAAAAGAGTTTCCCAAGGTAAGCTCACGTCTTTACTCTATTCAAATAAGAACACTGCTTGAATTGTACATAAAACATTTCATTGCGTACTTTAAAAAAAAATACTGTTCTATTTCTAAATGGCTGAAAAAAATACAATTCAATGTATAATCCTAGTACGAGTGCTTTTAAAAGCATTAATAGCTGTTTTTATAACATTTGTGTAATTCTTATTTGATTTAAAATATGCAATAAACTAGAACATAAATATAAAATTTAATATATTAACATTCATTAAAATGCACCGAGGCAACCGTCCCAAGGTTAGGTTGCGTATTACAAGCGCACCTCCTAATTACCTTATTTATATTTCTATACAATTATAATAAGGCAATTATTACTAGAGACATATTAAGTGTAGTATTTATTCTTGAACACGAGTGATAATTGACAACGTAATTGCACGTACGACATTTATAATGTTATAGTTATTTTCTGAAGAAATTTTTTACAATAATATTTAAAAATGGCTGTTTCGAAATAACGTTACTATTAGGTATCACATTTAACTCTACTAATAATTTAAAACTAATCAGTAGTAGTGCTTGTGACATGTGGATATCCTTGGTGTAAACGTGCAGTTAGTATATTTTCACATAAGTTACCGATAAAGCCCGCCGGGTTAGCTTAGTGACAATGGCAGTGGGCCGGTCACGTTTGTCGACAGCAGATAAGATTTTGAGCTAAGACCGTTTCTTGGCATGCGTATTGTAATCACTCAGTAAATATAAATAATAATCCAGAGACATTTCCACAGCGCCATCTAGGGAAGTATAAACAATTTTTTTTTCGAAAATACAAACATCGCCACCAATACCATACATGTTCATGCAAACAAATGTGTACTATCCGATGATCGAGCCCGGAACACTTCGTGTGTAGTTCCTTTTATTATCCAGTGTGAATTGCTCTATGAGTTTAAGCTATAGTTTCAGTACATGTTATTTAGGAATTTGCTTTTCCACAGAGTATACCACACATTGGTATTGGTGCGCCCGAAGATTCATTGGGTTCCTGTTTTGGGCTGATGCCAAAACCGCCGCACAAGGACGTTATCAAGTACAACCTGAACGCTAACAAGGTATACTAGACGTTATGTTCTACAATCTAAACAGTGTGAGCCTGTATTGTATTCGTAGTTTACAGCAAGGTTTTGAATATAAAATTTTAACCTTTAACAGTCCAAATATTTGTTGGATTTGGTTAAAAAAAGCAAGTTTACTCCTTAAATCATTTGGTATGCAGTTTATAAAAGTCATCGCAAAAAGTTTGTTTAAAAGAAACTGGTGGATCTATCATCTCAAGTATAGAATGAGTCAGTTTGCTCGTAACTCCTGCAAGTTAAATTGAGTCTCAACCTGTGAACTCGGACTTCAAATTGTAGATTGTCCCGTAGAGCGAAGTTAGCAGTGATAGGTGTCAGACTACGTTATAAAGAGAGAGCGCAATCCAGCTCAGCGGCAAAGTAATCCAGCTGCAATACTTTTTGCAATACTTTTTCCATCTTAAATTGGATTTGAACTCGATTCTAAGTTACTTTACTCTCCAACTTAATAATTTACAAAGACTTGGGACTGGGGTGGTTAATATTGCAGTTTTAATTTGAATTACGAAACACTACCAATACAATTACAGCTGTCGTTCCTTACGTTTTCTTTCGGAACAAATTTAAGTTTTGTTCAGTAGTTAATCTCATGCTTCATGGATGCTATAAATTCTGGCTATTTTTAATTCCAACAAAAATACTGTCTAACGCTAATTCACAAACAATAAGTTAGGTGCAGCAAAAAAACATATATATATCATCATCATTAGCTCATTAAACGTCCCCACCGAGAGGCACGAGCCTACCCGTATAGGGTGATTAGGCCTTAGTCGTCCACGCGGGCCCAGTGTGGATTGGACGACTTCACACACAACCTTCGAATCTCTTCGCAGGCGTGCATGAAGGTTTCCTCACGATGTTTTCCTTCACCGTAAGAGCGTCGGATAACGTACATATATTTTTGAAAATACATTGGTACGTGTCGGGATTTGAACCTTAGCCTCCCGGTAGGAAGGCGACAGTCCACAACACTGAGCCACCGACGCTCTTAATATCTTAATATTATATTACGTATAATATCTACATGTGCATGTGCATTCTCACTATTAAACTATAATATTTGGTGCAATTGATGCAAATTTATTTTAAAAGAGTTACCAAAGTCTTATGAACCTATATAAATATAATTAAGATCAATCGGTAGATCTTCTTTAAATTGAGATTTCACCCAAACAACATTACATACATATATTGCAAGTTAGTTAAAAGCGTATAAGTAAATATGATTTATACATGAATTATTGTGCTATATTTATTCATTTTTTCCAGTACTTGCGTTACCTCTGCGTGCTGGACTGGATCCACCCAGAAGACGAGGTCGCAAGTTTGTACTCTCTTACAGTCTTGCCGATGGAACCATTAAAATTGGCGAAATCCCCCGCAGGAATTCCGGCATCAAGGAGGGCAAATTCCTCAAGGCTATGAAGCTGCAAACACCGGATTCAAACCCCAATTTTCCTACGTACTTTACACCAGATAAGTTTTATATCGGTGAGTATTCAAAGTAACGATGGAGGCTGTATGAGGATAGTTCGAGAGCATTCGACTCATAGAGATGGGAGATATGTGCAGGCTGCAGCCACCTACCTAAAATATATTAAAAATCCATTGTAATCTACAAAACGTGTAAACAAACCAAGCCAAAAGAGAACGCTAGTTGAGACTATCGCAAAAGTTTGTTAACAGATGGGCGACCAAAAATTATTATTTCACCTCTCTTGCTTCGAATCGAAAGGCACATTAAGCCGTTGGTCCATATCCTAAGATGATAGTTGTTAATAGTCCGAGAGCCGGCCTTATAATAGTCCTATGGATCAGATATTTAGAAATTTATTTCTTTAAAACAAAAACAAAACAATACATACCAATACAGGTTAATCACTAATTAACATGTATTAAAGTCACTTATGTTTTACGTAAAACATACATATATGAGAGAAACATAAAGATATGTACCTACATGAACAATTTTTGAATATAGTCTGAGAAACCATAGAACTAACGTTACCCTGAAAATGACCCGACTTCCTGTTGTAATTCCAGACATTGTAATTAAAATCATAAATGCATG